>CM049871.1:6170846-6260846 GCA_027474115.1 Schizopygopsis malacanthus | reverse complement strand
TTTCCTATAGATGCCATAAACAGATATCAAACATACATGAGAGTTCAATAAGACATGTCATAAGCTGTAACAAATTAATTAAACAAAAAAAGTATTTATTATTATTACATGTATATATATTATATTAGGTATATATTTTCCATTGTAGCACACTCTCAAATAATGTTATGGAGCAATACAAAGATACGTATGATTATGTTTTGTTCCTCAAGAATAAAGTTGCAGATATTAGTTTAACAGCAGGCTGTTCTGGTAGGGAAAAGTGGATCTTTTCCCTCATGCATTTCCTAATGTATGTTTTCAAATGTAAACAATGTCAATGTAGTTAAAATGTTTTGATGTTTTACTGGTCATACTTTTTCTCCCCTAAAATGTTCTAACATTGCAAGATGTCATATTTATTTTAATTTAAGAAAAAATATGTATTATGTCTGTATAGTCCAAAATATTTTGCTTTCACAAAAATATAATAAATACTATACATACTAAAACGTGGATTTTTATGTTACAGTGTTCACTGCTAAATTTCAACTAGACCAAGTTTTACATTAACCTTTGCATAAACATTAACCATCGGTCAATGTTTCTTTAACTGTAAGTAGGCTTGCATAAAACCAGTCGATTCGAGAGCTGTAAGCCAAAAACTGGCATTTGTGTAAACTATTGCCAGGAATTCCCTTAAGAAAAAGAAGTTTATTCAAGTGTGCTATTGGTATACTTCTTTTAAACTAAAAATAGGAAAGTATACTTTTAGTTTACTTCTTATGTACTTCTCAGACATGGGCTTTATGTACTTTTCAGAAATATACTTAAAATGACATTTAAGTATACTTGATTTATACTTTGAAAAAGTATAAATATATTTGAGCTATAGGCTACTTGTGGTCCTAGTATACGTGTTTTCATTGTAATACGGTGGGGGTAATAGCACATATCTTCTGTACAGAATTTCCAAAAAACACTATAGTGAAGAAAAAAAAAAAAAAACTGATGCTTTCACATGTAATCTAAGACTATCATCAGACATAAAACAGCATCAAAACTGTGTAACATTAGGGAATAAAATGCCACCAATGAAGAAGTAATAATGACTGTCAATCTTTGGGGTGTTGATCGACTTCATCTACGTTTTGATTATCATTCTGAATCCAATTCATAGTCTTTTTTCAGCTTTTTGTTCAAAATGTTGTTTATTTATTTATTTTTTTCACTGCTGCTTTCTCATTGTTGTTAGCCACAGTCCCACTATTTTATTTATGCCTATGATTTCTGCAGTCACGTTGACATAATTACTGTCTTGTGCAGTAAACAGTGTTTTTAAAAGTATAATTTACTCAAAAAAAGTGTAATTAAGATCATTTTATATAATTTATTAGCTTTTTTGTGAATGAGGACTTAGCTATCAACCTCAAAAATTGCAACTTGTTTTTGACCAATTTTATTATAAAAGTAGTTTATATATACAACATGTGCTCTATTTTATTTGTGTTCATGTTTGAAGACATATGACGTATGATTTTGTGAGGTCATTAGATAGAAGTATGTGAACATGATGTCCAAATTTTTATAATTTTTTTCTTTCGAGCCTTTATCGTGAGTCATTGAAGCTTTTCAATGAATTAGCTGATCCAGATACTATTGTAGAAATGCTGTAGTAAATAAAAGTAGTAAAAATGACACCATTAAGCTTCATTTTAATAAAATACTAAATCAAAAGATAAATAAAATATATATTTTATTTAGATTTATAGCTTTTATTTAGCGATTTCATAAGCCTTCATCTCAAATGAGAAGATTTCTCCTGTACATTATTTAAAATACAAAATTCAAAACACACTACTCATTAAAATTGTGTGAAAAAAAAAAATTTAAATAAAAAAACAATGACATTTTGTATTTATTTTCTTATAATCATGACAACACTGCACTGCATATTGAAATGTGTCACACACGATGCTGTTGAGCTTATGAATGCAATGACAGTCAGAGACTTCAGATGAGTCATCGCTACAATGCCAGTGTTTTCTTCACTCGCTCGCTGACTGAATACTTCTTTCTGACGAATTCTTGTCAGAAACAACAAAGTGCAGATGTGTGTATGAGTGTAAGTAAGATATTAATTTTATAGTGTAAACAGCTTCTTCTTTCAGCTGATTTTAATGGGTGTTTTTGAGAGTGAATGAACTCTAGACTGTCAGTAAAAATGTTCTTTGATAATGTAAATGTTCTTTCGGTACAATGAACGTGTTATCATTAGTAGCCTTACTTACAATGTTTTTCACATTAACCTTCAATGTTAAATTCACCTTAAATATAAAGTCATTCGTATTAAAATATGTTATGGCATGACACCCATATTTTTAGATTACAAGATTAGGTTACTTTGACCATCGCCTAATAGAACAACTAACATAATCTATAAAGGTGTTAATAAATATATTTCATGAAATAGTTAATGCGTTTGGGAATATTTAAAATAAAAAGTAAAAAATTAATAAAACATTAGTGCTGTTGGGGCTGCCCCCCCCCCCCCCCAACTCGTGCCCCCTCAAAAATAATGAGTGCATGCCCCTGTTTTGTCTGCCTACATCCTAAGACACCGGGATAAGCTCGAGAGAAAACAAATATTGGGACCCTATATAAGCATTTTGGGAAATGGATGGATGGAAAATGCAGTCCAGTACTTCCCGCTTGACAACTGTTTAGCTTTATTAAGCATATGAGATTACATTTACATTTAGTCATTTTGCAGATGCTTTTATCCAAAGCCACTTACAATTGGAAGATTGTGTGATTCATGTATTGCACACTCATTTCCTTATTAGATCTCAGGATTACCAAAGAAATGACCCAACATACCTTGGGCTTCCAATTACGGCCTTGATGTCCTGGTAAGAGATTTATGATAAGCTGCATGCTTTCAAAAGCAGAGAAATGTAACAATACAACAATGAATGACACACCCAAAGTCAGTTCTCATCGCGTCACATGCCTGCTTACAAACTATCTAAAATAGCATGACAGCCGTATCTCACCCTTAGAAACATAACAGTATTAAGAAGAGACTGGATTGTTCTCCTTTTGCATAACAAAGCCCTGTCTTGTTTTCAGTGTCATGGGGCTTCTCATTGATTGATAAACTGATATGCACAGCATCTGTGACACTATAAGCCAACAGGAAACAGGTTTCTATGAAGAAACAGTTAGTCATTTACTGAAAGCTGTAATAAATATAGTTAATATATGTGACCTGTGCTCTGGCAGGAAATTCTCAATATAGAATAATACAAAAACAACCATGTTTGACTTCATGAGAACATTTTCAAATAAACTAACAACAGAACACCTTAAAAAACACGTACCATTCTATAACATAATTTATGAAATAATATGAAACTGTTCCCCTCTATTGTTTTGAACTTTTTTAATCGTTTGAAATTGATAAAAAGTGACATATATTTGTTTATTTTTAAATAAGGTGAGTGTGCATTTTTTTTTTTTTAAAGGAGTAAATAATATTTAAAAATATTTGAAAATTATTAATATTTTTTTACATTGATGTTAATGTTAAAAACTTGAAAGATAAAAAAATGCTAAAATGTATTTATATGGACAAGGTTCAGAGTATGAAGAAGCTGTTGATATATTTACTCACCTTGTTGAAAAAATAAATATATACTGAATTGTTGTTGTTTTTTCATATTGTTTTATTTAAATTTTCATAAGATTTCATTAAAAAGGATGTATTGTTATAATTGATTTATTAGTCAGAGGGAAGTGTTTTGACATGATATGAATGAGTCCTTCATAAGTCCTTCATACATCTGGAGGATCAACAAATATGAATTTGTTAAAAATATGAACTCTGATTCACAGCTAACTGACATTGACAACAGCATCGGCAGCATAAATTAAGCCAGTAAAATGTGATACAATGATAATATATTAATAATTATCTCAAAATGTTTTCAAGCTGCAGTGCATGCTGGGAACTTGCACAACTTCAATACAAAATAGTTTGTTCAGATGACTCAATTTAGAGAGTTTGGAGAACATTTGGACACATTGTGAACACATACTTGAGTATCTAAGTAAAGTAAACAACTTTTCTTGTTCAAGGCACACAAAATAATTAAACTGACTCCTAATAAAAATTCTTAGTTCAAGCTGCTTCTTTACGTGTTTTTAGAAAAACTAAGAACTTTCTGTTTTGGAGTGATTTACTCTCAAGGAATCTGAAGCATCAAGTTCATGACAGTTGTGATGCACAGTTGTACCGAAATGCCCAGTTGTTTACTCTATCATGTGATGCTTACTATCAATACATATTTGAGTTTTGCGTAAGAGCAGGGAGTGGCTCTAATTTTATTGCCAGAGAGAACTTGCTGTATGTTTGCAGGTGTATGCACCGTGAAGACAGAGAGAGCCTGAAGCATCTGGGCAAATCCCTTTTGAAATTCAGAGGAACTTCCTTTACTTGTGTGCTTAAAATCCCCACTTCCTCATGCTAGAATCACTCATACACGCAGCCCCAGGGTTACTGCTTTTAAAAATATGATTTAAGCCATGTAAGTTAATTTTTAAATAATAAACTGTACAATAAAAAAAAAACTGAATGTTGCATACAGTATATATGCCACACCAATATCACCCTGCAGCCCAAGGTTGCTGACGCTAAGCAGGGTTGAGCTGGTCAGTACCTGGATGGGAGACCTCTTGGGAAAACTAGGTTGCTGTTGGAAGAGGTGTTAGTGAGTGCTCGCCCTGTGGTCTGTGTGGGTCCTATTGCCCCGATAGTGACAGGGACCAGTGTTGAGGAAAGTTACTCTTAAAAGTAATGTGTTACAATATTGCGTTACTCCCTTAAAAAGTAACTAATTACGTTACTTAGTTACTTTTTATGGAAAGTAATGCATTGAGTTATTTTTGCGTTACTTTCGTGTTACTTTTTAAGAAGTTCTATTTATAGCAAATGTAAAAGCCCTTTCACACCAAAAAGTGTAATGAATAAACCTCAGGCTGAAGGGAAAGTAAATCACATCTGTACAGCAGAACCCAGGAGAAGAAGGTTCAACACTCTACAGCAATAAAAAAAAAATCAAGCACAATTGTTAAAATCATTTTTGCTTATTAGTATGGTTGAACTGGATCACCAAAGGTCAGCAGCAAACACATTGGTTAATAAAAATGGTATTAGATACTTGTGTTTTTTAACAGATTTATTTATTGAAGGATTTAGTTTTACTTCATTTTGATGAATACTAAATCAGTTTTTTTGTGAGTGAGATGAATTAATGCACATTTACATTTCGTCTAGAACAGGGATCCTCATTTTAAAACAGTTTAGCTCCAAATACACCTGAGCATGCTAATCAGAGTCTTCAAGATCATTAGAAAATCACAGGTAGGTGAGTTTGATCAGGGTTGGAGCTAAACTCTGCAGCAGATTGGACCTCCAGGGAAAGATTTGAGGAACCCTGGTCTAGATCTACAGTAAGATCATGTTCACACACTACAACTCTGTATTTGATTTCTCCAACATGGGGAAAGGATGTCAATAAATGGGAAAACAAAGTAACTGGCGTCACAATTTTTAAAAAGTAATTTTATTGTAAATTAAAAAGTAATGCATTACTTTACTAGTTACTTGAAAAAGGTAATCTGACTACGTAACTTGCGTTACTTGTAATGCGTTACCCCTACACTGACACTATACTGTCCGGATGTTAAACCGAGGTCCGGATGCTCTGTGGTCATTAAAAATCCCATGGTACTTCTCGTAAAGAGTAGGGGTGTAACCCCGGTGTCCTGACCAAATTCCCACCACTGGCCCTTATCAATCATGGCCTCCTAATAATCCCCATACACTTGAATGGCTCTATGACTCTCTCTCCTCTCCACCTGTAGCTGGTGTGTGGTGATCGCATACACTTGAATGGCTCTATGACTCTCTCTCCTCTCCATCTGTAGCTGGTGTGTGGTGAGAGCATACACTTGATTGTCTCTATGACTCTCTCTCCTCTCCACCTGTAGCTGGTGTGTGGTGAGAGCATACACTTGATTGGTTATATGACTCTCTCTCCTCTCCACCTGTAGCTGGTGTATGATGAGTACATACACTTAATTGGCTCTATGACTGTCTCTCCTCTCTACCTGTAGCTGGTGTGTGGTGAGAGCATACACTTGATTGTCTCTATGACTCTCTCTCCTCTCCACCTGTAGCTGGTGTGTGGTGAGAGCATACACTTGATTGGCTCTATGAATCTCTCTCCTCTCCACCTGTAGCTGGTGTATGATGAGTACATACACTTAATTGGCTCTATGACTGTCTCTCCTCTCTACCTGTAGCTGGTGTGTGGTGAGAGCATACACTTGATTGTCTCTATGACTCTCTCTCCTCTCCACCTGTAGCTGGTGTGTGGTGAGAGCATACACTTGATTGGCTCTATGAATCTCTCTCCTCTCCACCTGTAGCTGGTGTATGATGAGTACATACACTTAATTGGCTCTATGACTGTCTCTCCTCTCTACCTGTAGCTGGTGTGTGGTGAGAGCATACACTTGATTGTCTCTATGACTCTCTCTCCTCTCCACCTGTAGCTGGTGTGTGGTGAGCGCATACACTTGATTGGCTCTATGTCTCTCTCTTCTCTCCACCTGTAGCTGGTGTGTGATGAGCGCATACACTTGATTGGCTCTATGAATCTCTCTCCTCTCCACCTGTAGCTGGTGTGTGGTGAGCGCATACACTTGAATGGCTCTATGACTCTCTCTCCTCTCCACCTGTAGCTGGTGTGTGGTGAGCGCATACACTTGATTGGCTCTATGACTCTCTCTCCTCTCCACCTGTAGCTGGTGTGGGATGAGCGCATACACTTGATTGGTTCTATGACTCTCTCTGCTCTCCACCTGCAGCTGGTGTGTGGTGAGCGCATACACTTGATTGGCTCTATGACTCTCTCTCCTCTCCACCTGTATCTGGTGTGTGGTGAGAGCATTCACTTGATTGACTCTATGACTCTCTCTCTCCTCTCCACCTGTAGCTGGTGTGTGGTGAGCGCATACACTTGATTGGCTCTATGACTCTCTCTCGTCTCCACCTGTAGCTGGTGTGTGGTGAGCGCATACACTTGATTGGCTCTATGACTCTCTCTCCTCTCCACCTGTAGCTGGTGTGGGATGAGCGCATACACTTAATTGGTTCTATGACTCTCTCTCCTCTCCACCTGTAGCTGGTGTGTGGTGAGCGCATACACTTGATTGTCTCTATGACTCTCTCTCCTCTCCACCTGTAGCTGGTGTGTGGTGAGAGCATACACTTGATTGGCTCTATGACTCTCTCTCCTCTCCACCTGTAGCTGGTGTGTGGTGAAAGCATACACTTGATTGGCTCTATGACTCTCTCTCCTCTCCACCTGTAGCTGGTGTATGATGAGTACATACACTTGATTGTCTCTATGACTCTCCTCTCCACCTGCAGCTGGTGTGTGGTGAGCGCATACACTTGATTGTCTCTATGACTCTCTCTCCTCTCCACCTGTAGCTGGTGTATGATGAGTACATACACTTGATTGTCTCTATGACTCTCCTCTCCACCTGCAGCTGGTGTGTGGTGAGCGCATACACTTGATTGGCTCTATGACTCTCTCTCCTCTCCACCTGTAGCTGGTGTGTGGTGAGAGCATACACTTGATTGACTTTATGACTCTCTCTCCTCTCCACCTGTAGCTGGTGTGTGGTGAGCGCATACACTTGACTGTCTCTATGACTCTCTCTCCTCTCCACCTGTAGCTGGTGTTTGGTGAGCGCATACACTTGACTGTCTCTATGACTCTCTCTCCTCTCCACCTGTAGCTGGTGATTGGTGAGCGCATACACTTGACTGTCTCTATGACTCTCTCTCCTCTCCACCTGTAGCTGGTGTTTGGTGAAAGCATACACTTGATTGGCTCTATGACTCTCTCTCCTCTCCACCTGTAGCTGGTGTGTGATGAGTACATACACTTGATTGTCTCTATGACTCTCCTCTCCACCTGCAGCTGGTGTGGGGTGAGCGCATACACTTGATTGTCTCTATGACTCTCTCTCCTCTCCACCTGTAGCTGGTGTGTGGTGAGAGCATACACTTGATTGACTTTATGACTCTCTCTCCTCTCCACCTGTAGCTGGTGTGTGGTGAGCGCATACACTTGACTGTCTCTATGACTCTCTCTCCTCTCCACCTGTAGCTGGTGTTTGGTGAGCGCATACACTTGACTGTCTCTATGACTCTCTCTCCTCTCCACCTGTAGCTGGTGTTTGGTGAGCGCATACACTTGATTGTCTCTATGACTCTCTCTCCTCTCCACCTGTAGCTGGTGTGTGGTGAAAGCATACACTTGATTGGCTCTATGACTCTCTCTCCTCTCCACCTGTAGCTGGTGTGTGATGAGTACATACACTTGATTGTCTCTATGACTCTCCTCTCCACCTGCAGCTGGTGTGGGGTGAGCGCATACACTTGATTGTCTCTATGACTCTCTCTCCTCTCCACCTGTAGCTGGTGTTTGGTGAGCACATACACTTGATTGTCTCTATGACTCTCTCTCCTCTCCACCTGTAGCTGGTGTGTGGTGAGAGCATACACTTGATTGACTCTTTGACTCTCTCTCCTCTCCACCTGTAGCTGGTGTGTGGTGAGCGCATCCACTTGACTGTCTCTATGACTCTCTCTCCTCTCCACCTGTAGCTGGTGTGTGGTGAGCGCATACACTTGATTGTCTCTATGACTCTCTCTCCTCTCCACCTGTAGCTGGTATGTGGTGAGCGCATACACTTGATTGTCTCTATGAATCTCTCTCCTCTCCACCTGTAGCTGGTATGTGGTGAGTGCTCTGGCACTGCCGCACTGTGGCAGCCGTCGCATCATCCAAGTGGATGCTGCACACTGGTGGTGGTTGAGGAGAGACCCCCCCACATGATTGTAAAGCGCTTTGGGTGTACAGCTATGCACAATAAAAGCGCCATATAAATGCATCATTCATTCATTCATTCATTATATAAATGCATCATTCATTCAAATTGCAAATGTATTTTTCATATCTGATTTCAGACGATCAAGCAGAGCTAAATTACAGTGACATGCAAATCAGAATTCACATTTGCTTTGATCTTCACAAGAAAAGCATAATTTTTTATTACATTTATAAAATAATAAATAATCCAAATGTATAAATTGAAATTTATAAAATGAATTAAGTACATTGAAATTTATGTTTGTTTCTGTGTTTAGATCATCAAATGTTTCCACTTTAATTAATTAAAATGAATATAATGACTTTTCAGTTTAAGATTGAATGTCTGCATTTGGAAAAATTGTAAAACATAAACATTTTTACAGACATTTGAAAAGTACTGAACATTAATGTAAGCGAAGTTAATAAAAAAAGTTTCATGATGGTTTTAATGACATTTATATACAGGCCTACATGTATAAAACTGTTTGTTCAAATAAAAATATTAAAATTGTTATAAGAAGAAATACCCACATAGCTCAAAGTATAAAAGTGGTTTACTTATACGTTCAGCAGGTTACTGTATGCTTCATGCTACAACACCTGTTGTAGGTGTGTCAGTATAAGAGTGGCACCTTGTGGTTTATTTCTGTTTAACAAGGAAATGTCATTAATAGAAAGAACACCAAATGGTCTTCTTACGAGGGACCCTATAAAGGGCTATTGCTAAATAGTCTAGGGCTGCAATCACAGTAATTTTGCACAACATTTTAACAGAGATGAGAAGCCTTAGATTAACTTATACTGTAACGCAGATTACTCTATCATGACCAATTCGTATTTTATGAGGTGACTTATTCGTACAAAATCATGCGATTGTGTACTTTTTCTGTGAAGGGTTGTTTAGGGGCGGGGTTAAGGTTGATCCTTCATATGAATTCGCATATATCTATAATTCAGATTGTGATACTGAATAAATTCGGCTATATAATTTATATTTTAAGCAATAATCAAAATAGTTCACATTTATAGAATGATTGCATTCTTAACAGTTTAGTTTAATCAAACTGAACAAACTATCATTGACAGAGCAATCATATCACAGAGAGAGAGATAGGCCTACACATCAACTCTAAATTTAGCCTGTCTTAAATACATTACAAATAGAAGGGATGTGACAGTAGCAAAAATAACACAGGGTTTAGGGAATAATAAAACATTTTTATGATGAATTTTTTATATTCTGTATTCTTAGAATTACTGAATAATAATCAAGGGTTATTTTAAAGTCGAAGGCGTCTCAAATCACTTTAGTCTATAGTTCCAAAGTGCAATTTTAAAGCATTAACTGTAGAGGTCACACTAACAGCATATTTAGATCATTCTCGGGAAAAAGAGAAGAGATGTCTATTAAAATAAGACTCACCAGACAGATATGCATATTGACATTTATATTTAAAATTAAATAAGGCAACATTTTCAGAACATAATTAACCTATAAGACAAAACATACAAATGTTTGTATACACTTGTTAATGTATTAGCTATAATAATAGTAATAATGAACAATATTTGTTTTTATCTTTTTTAATATTTTTTTAACAAAGACTAACAACATACTTGACGATTTTGTTAACAATTCTAGGCTATTTTATAATTATTATTTTAGCTGTTTTTTCAGCTGTTTTCAAAACTGTATTGTTATTGAAACTGCTGACTATATGATTTTATTAGTTTGCTTACATTCTGTGTGTTTTGTTCATTTAAAACTGTGAAATGTCCAATAATGGAATGTCTGACACACAAATATTGATACCATTGCAGTTCTCTGGATATGTTTCCTTCTATGCTATCTACAACCCAGAAATTAAACGGATAGGCCTTCTATAGAAAAATTTACCGGCAAATTATAAAGTGAAAGAGAAACTTTGTTTGGGAATTCACCTATCTACCCTTCTTCTGTTATGGCATTAATAAACCAAACACGTGATTTAAAAGAAGAGCTCAGCACTGCCACTGAACTAACCAAATGTGTTCATGTGACTGGACCGTACCATTATGAGATACACACCTGTGACAGATTCCTGGAAATCACTACTTTATCTTACAGTTCCAAACAAACTAGATTCCCTCTCTGTGTTTTACAGATTCGATTTATTTCTAGTATATTTCATTCACAGTGATTAAGGATCTGCGTTAGCCGGGAGTCAAAGGATCAAACTTATAGCCTCCAGGTTATACCTACTGTATGATACTATGAGATATCGCCTCAGGCCATCAGGCTCCTAAACTCAAACTCGGTCTCATAACATCAACATGACTCCATTTAATAATCAGTATAATCATTATTCTCCATCATGCGTATAGCTGCTATGTTTATACCCTGTACAACCTGTTTGCACTTTCCTGATGATATTATTATTTATTAAGTCTACAGTATACTGTCCGGCACATTATTTTATTGCACATTTTATTATTTTCTTCCATAACTATATTTATGTATCTTGTGTTATATTGCATATAATTGCACTGTCCATGGAGCGGACTTGACTTACATTTCACTGCTGATTATATTGTGTATAATCGTGTATGTGACGAAAACAAAATCTTGAATATTGAATCTATGAAAGCTGAGCCTTTTCGTGATTATTGGTATTTGTTTGGCGTCGTTTTATCACTTTATGCAGAAATTGTGGACGATAAAGTTACAGACTGAAAGTGAAACTGTTTTGTTGTCACACAGACTCCATGTGATCTGGCTTCACAACCCGTCCTGGTCAATTTATATACAGAACACAAGACAATAAGTAGGCTATATTTGAATCTTTTAATATATATAAATATATATGTATGTTTAAGTCAGTCAAGTTCAATGTCATCTTAAACAGAACGGTCTGTTCATGCATTATCACAACTCACACAAGTGCTTTCGGTTTCATTTGATTGCTTTTATTGTCGATGGCATGCGCTGGGCTTGTGATGTTATTGTTGCTTTGTTTTAGAAACAATACAAAAAAGCTTTGTTACTAAATGTGTAAACTGTAAATATCTTGTAACAATGTGATCTTTTTCAAGTACATGCATTTCTAATTTTTGCTATTTTTCAAACTTATTAAAACAATTAAATTACAAATAATCAATGTTATATAGCCTAATATTTGATATCTTTTATACACTTTTAGCTGATTTTACTTTAATAACTGTCAATTTTTTTAATTAGAATGTTTGTTTTTACATGGAAATGTATCAATTATATACAAAAACAATCGAATCATTTAGGCATCAAAAATTCAGTACAATAATGCTTGCATAACTTTGATGATATATGATGCATCATAGGAACTAAAGGTAGGCTAATGTAAGATCGCACATCATAACATATAGATAATATAAGAAAGCTCATTTACAGTCCCAGATTTCAAATCATAGTGTTAGCCAGAATGTAAACAACAAGAAAAGTCTCTTAACCTCCCACACATTTCCGGTAGGTGACGAACATGGCTCCGGGCTTCACCTGGAGCTCAGACAGCTTCTTGTGCGGACGAACCGGTTTACCATTGTAGGCCAGATTCCCACATCCTAGTTCTGGTCTGAGCTTCAGGACCTTCTGCTGCAGTTTCGCGATGGTATCGATGCTCCTCACGGTCACAGAAATCTTCACGCCGTCAGAACCATTTAAGACATTCACAGCAAAGCTTTTAGGACCTGGTGAAACTGGCTCTTGAACCTGGAGAACAGCGTGGGTGGTGTTTTCTAACGGCTCAGGGAGGGGAACAGGGTCTCGTTTGGGATGTTTGGGATGTCCTGGGACACACTGCTTGGGTCCACATGCTTCAGGCAGAAACAGGATTGGAGCCTGTAAGAGAATCAGGATATTCAGAGAATGTAAGCATGGCACCATATTCTCCTGAGATATATATATATACACTGTATCTAATTTGCATATTAATGTGTTGTTGTTTGGACAGCATGTTTTCATAATAATATCTAATATTTCATAAAAAAGTGATATATAATTTATTTTCCTATTCAGTTGTTATGTCTCCAAAATGCATAATAAACATGTTAGTCCTGGTGTCCTCTGCAGTGGTCATGTATGAAACAATGTCATGTTTCATAACAGGAAGTCATATTTGAATTTGAAAACCCATAATATTTTCCTGAAATGTTGCTTTATGACAAATAATTTGAAAATGATTCAGATTTAAATGACAATTACAAAATACAATCATATTCCCATAAGGATGTAAAGTTTTTCACTAAATTAAATGTATCCATATTTAAAGACCTAGAGAGGGTGTGGTGATGGTGAAACTTCTCTATAAAGCCCTGGATGTGCTCTGTACAGGACATCCAGACTCTGAGAAATTCACTACAATATAACGTCCACTACAGAGACAAAAACTACATAGCTGGGTCTCAGGAGGATTTATGACAACTAATCAAACACAAGTGACAGCACTTTCACAAGACCATACACGACACTATCATGTTAAAAAGGTTATGTTCTTACTAAATGTATTTGATATAATCTTACCGGTGCTGCTTGAATGTCTGTAGCCATGCTTCCTCGAGCTGCCAACTATCCACAATCCAGAAATGATGCTCTCTTACTGCTGGTCAGTGACTTTATAAAGTCAAAGAGTCATCTTGAGGAATGCACCGGACTTCCCATGTGCTGTGCTACTAGTAAACATGCCCAGCCCAACCCTGCTGGATTGATTTTCATCAAACATGCATTTACAGGAACAGCTCATATCTGCGTAACTATACCAAAACAGTGCAACAGCAAGAATTTGATTTGACATAACACAAAAAACGGGAATCACCGTACTTTAGTTGCAGTCCAAGACAATTAGTTTCATATTGTTTTATTTCATTTTCATTTTAAGCAGTGGAAGTTGTTTTTATGTGTCATATGTGGTTATGGTTACACGATTAAGGATCTACGTCAAGTTTTAAGTCAAAGAATCAAACCTATTTACATGATAGAAGAACTTAGTTTAATTGAGATCATTATTTTACTTCTGTGCAAGATGTTCTTATGCCAGTTACCAACTCTCACGATACAAATAAGCCACCGCAGCTTCAAAAACAAGCCCAAAATAAGCCCAATATTTTTTATGATCAATATTATTTATTAACAATTATGTATAACCAATAAATGAGCCTGCGGCATATTAAACTGAAACCACTCTTTTATCTGAAAGGCAAAAACAAAAGCTATTTGACAAAAATCTGCAAAAGTGAGAACAAAACTCATCTCCAATCACCTGTGAGCAGAATAGGTGCAAGGATTGGACAGAGGCAAATGGATCCACATGCAGCTTCTTTAATAGAAAGAGGGGGTCAGACAGGCAAATATCAAACAGAGGTATCGAGGGCAACGTAGACAAGGCGGATACGTAAACAGAGGCAGAGCAAAGGGTCAGGGTAGGCAGCAGACAGAGAGGATAACCAGTAGGCAGGCAGCAAATGATCGGGAGAGAGAGTCAACAGTCCAGGTAGTAAACGGAAAGACAAACTATGAAAAACGCTCGGAAATGTTAGCCAGGGGAAAACAAGACTTCGCAAAGGGTGAGTGTATGTGTGCTGCTTATATGTGAGTGGGTGAATGAGGTGCAGGTGTGGTGAGGCAATCAGGGCAAATGAGTGATGGGTGACAGCTGTGTGATTGGTGTGATGGTGGATGAAAATGTGTGAGTGCAGTGTATGATGGGAGATGTAGTCCATGGGTGATGTGCAGTTGTAGTGAGTGGCAGCCAGATTCATAACAGAGCCCCCCCCCCCCTAAGAGCGGCTTCCAGACGCTTACACAAAGCAAAATCCAGGAGGGCGGTGGAGCGGAGGTGGAACCGGGGGAGGGGATGGAGGGCCAGGTCCATGTGGGGCCAATGAGACAGGAGCCCACCAGGGCAGGGCGGACGAGACAGCAGGGATGTGAAGGGACACTGGGTAGACCGCTGTGACGTGAAGGGACACTGGGTAGACCGCTGTGACGTGAGGCGACTCTGGCAGGTCAGCGGAGACGTGAGGCGACTCTGGCAGGTCAGCGGAGACGTGAGGCGACTCTGGCAGGTCAGCGGAGACGTGAGGCGACTCTGGCAGGTCAGCGGACACGTGAGGCGACTCTGGCAGGTCAGCGGAGACGTGAGGCGACTCTGGCAGGTCAGCGGAGACGTGAGGCGACTCTGGCAGGTCAGCGGAGACGTGAGGCGACTCTGGCAGGTCAGCGGAGACGTGAGGCGACTCTGGCAGGTCAGCGGAGACGTGAGGCGACTCTGGCAGGTCAGCGGAGACGTGAGGCGACTCTAGCAGATCAGGTGCCCACCAGGGCGGAGCAGACGAGACAGACGCCCACCAGGGCGGAGCAGACGGGACAGACGCCCACCAGGGCGGAGCAGACGGGACAGACGCCCACCAGGGCGGAGCAGACGGGACAGACGCCCACCAGGGCGGAGCAGACGAGACTGGAGGCCTCCACAACGGAGCAGGTGCCCTCCAGGGTGGAGCAGAGATCCCTGGCCGAGACTGGGACCTAGAGGAAACGGAGACACAAGAGGCAGAGAGAGCACATTTGGTTTCAGGAACCGAGGCAGGGAGTTTAAGCGGCCATGGTAGATCCGGGGCCTCGGGCAGCCATGATGGATCAGGGGACCTCATGGGCCATGGCGGGTCCGCCGTGAGCAATGGAGGGGAGCTCCCTCCATGAAAGTTCTTGGTGAACTCCACTACCTCGAGGGGGCACTCTGGAAGCGCTGAATCTCGGTGGCGCTCGGGCGGCTCTGACTCTCTTGGGCACTCGGTAGAACTGGACGGAACCAGCGGAGGCATCGATGAGCTGGGCGGGACCAGCGGCGAAGGCGAGCTGGGCGGGACCAGCGGAGACGAAGGAGAGCTGGGCGGGACCAGCGGCGAAGGCGAGCTGGGTGGGACCAGCGGAGACGAAGGAGTGCTGGACTCTGCGAGCTCCCGGATCGGAGCGGGCTCTGGAGCGGACTCTGCGAGCTCCCGGATCGGAGCGGGCTCTGGAGCGGACTCTGCGAGCTCCCGGATCGGAGCGGGCTCTGGAGCGGACTCTGCGAGCTCCCGGATCGGAGCGGGCTCTGTGATCGCCGCCATCTTGTGAGCGCACTCTAGTGCGTCCACCATTTCAGTCAGGGATGCAGTGTCGCGATCCTCATCCGCGACACCCACAGTGAATAGTGAGCCAACAGTCATCAAAGCAAAATCCAAAAAACAGCTCAGTGATGAACGCGGACCCTCGCGTCTGAGTTGAGATCGCAGAGGCTGATTAATGCCATCACAAAAAACTCAATCAAATTAATGTCCGGTAAATCTGAATAATGAGCACAGGCTAAAAACTCCCTAATATGGTTCTCCAGTGATCGTGGGCCTTGCTTAAGGGCAAACAATATTCTTGTATCCATACCTAAGAAACGTTTGATCGGAGAGGTTGCTGGATCCTTGTGTGGCGAAGTCTTCTGTAAGGATTGGTCAGAGGCGAATGGATCCACATGCAGCTTCTTTAATAGAAAGAGGGGGTCAGACAGGCAAATATCAAACAGAGGTATCGAGGGCAACGTAGACAAGGCGGATACGTAAACAGAGGCAGAGCAATGGGTCAGGGCAGGCGGCAGACAGAGAGGATAACCAGAGAGCAGGCGGGGTCAGTAAGGCAGGCAGCAAACGATCGGGAGAGAGAGTCAACAGTCCAGGTAGTAAACGGAAAGACAACCTATGAAAAACGCTCGGAAATGTTAGCCAGGGGAAAACAAGACTTCGCAAAGGGTGAGTGTATGTGTGCTGCTTATATGTGTGTGAGTGAATGAGGTGCAGGTGTGGTGAGGCAATCAGGGCAAATGAGTGATGGGTGACAGCTGTGTGATTGGTGTGATGGTGGATGAGAATGTGTGAGTGCAGTGTATGCTGGGAGATGTAGTCCATGGGTGATGTGCAGTTGTAGTGAGTGGCAGCCAGATTCATAACAATAGGAATGGAGATGGAAAAGAAGAAAAACACAAGAGCTTTAAACAAGAGCAGTGACATAGCCACATAGCCTAAAATATATAAAATCCATTCTATGGAAATGTCCTTTTTTCTGTCCCTAGCCTTTACAGAAATAGTACACTTAAATATTAAACTTTTTGACAGAAATATTTAACACTTGGTTACAATTGTTTCTATATTGTAAAATGAAACAATGTGTTATTTGAACAATTACATCTTCTTGAGCCATTAATGTAGCAATATTCGTTTTTTAATTAATTATATTGGCAAATATATTATTACCACAAAACTGCTCGTCCCCACAGCCATGTGCAGAGGGAACGTGCTTTATTTTGAGGTCAAAAACAGGCTTTTCTACCATTTCAAATAAAATTATGTATAAATAACTATCAAATAAATTACATAAAAAACTAAATGTCAAATAAATATTATAGAAAAATGCATACAAATATTGTATTTAATTAAAATACATTATATTAAAAAAATATATATTATATTATAAAACGATTATCAAAATAATAATAATAATTGAGCTGTCATTTATGTGTATTCATAAAGTCAAAAGGTAATCGAATAATGTGGTCTAAATTTAAAGGTTAAAAAAATAAATACATTTTAAGAAATCTTGTCATGCCAGGCTATTCGAACCAAATGTATTTACTCAGTATTAGGATATGAATACTTGTTTTTTTTATTACAGCCAGTGATAATTAATACATTACAAAAACATAGTAAGAATTAGGCTAAAAGAAAGTCATCTCATTCCTCTACTTCTATCATCGCTTGGATTACAGCGTCACACACCCCTGCTAAAAAAAACAATAGAAGCCCAATAGAAACCATCACAGAAATGCCAATGGTTTCCATTAAAATACCATCATAAACCATTACATTTTTCCAGTAAAACCATTACTAAACTCCTTTTTGTGGTGTGTTTTGGGCATTTTTCCAATACGATTAAACATCCCACCAATAGAATCCATCACATACCAGTAGACACCATTATAGTTTCCATTAAAACCAATACAATGTTTTCTTCAGCAGGTAACTTCTTTTTGAATGTGATTTTCCTCCAATGAGGGGGCTGAACATTTAGCAAATTATGCTACTGCACTTATATTATTGCACTGGTTGACTATTAACTGAGAGCAGACAGAGTATCAATCAATACATTGGAGAAAACAGCGAACATAAATAAAGAAACGAAGTTGCTTGCCAGATTTCCCTAACAAGCAAACATTTATATTTTTAAATAAGCCCAAAAAACTAAACCCGCGACCAAATACGCGGACATGGCAACTGTGATCTATGCCCCTGCAGCCCTGCTAACCACAGGGAAGATAAATGTAATTTCACAGACTACGATCTACCTGCCATCCTTTAATATAAGAAACGGTGTGTCAAAAATAATTGTACTGTTAAAAAACTCATAATGAGAAATGAGAATGAGAAACTCATAATGAGAAAACCTAGATCTTAACAGACCTGTTGAATTAAACCGAGTGTTAAAACCACCTTCCCATTTAAATCTGGAAATAAACTTCAGTGTAAATGGTGAAAAATAAAGAAACATTTAAGATTCTGCTCTATTTCTTTGGGACACTAAACATGTTTGTACTCTTTGTACAGAAGGGCAGATGTTCTGGCTTCCATTGAAGCTCGTGATCTTCTTTAGATTATACAAGAACAGGCAGAAGATCATTACCAGGATTTGTTCATGTAGCTCCGGTGCTGCTGTCATTAGAGCAGATCAATTCTATCAAGAAATTCTGAAATAAATGTGTACATGAAACAGGTCTCGAACCCTCAACTTTTTTTCTGCTTGAGATGCAGATGCACTAACCAACGAGGCTAAATGACTACAGCCACTAGCTGTGTTGAATAGCCACAAGTGTTGAATATCATAACTCATATCATAACTATCATGTTATATAACATTAAAATGGTATTGAATTAGAAAACAATGCAAAATAGAATTCATTACTAGAAGTTTCAGATATTTTTATTTATTTTCATTGCAACAAAATCAAATTAACATGTAGTGCTAAATTACAGTCTCATGTTAAAAAAATATATATATTGAGATTTTAATCTGAAAGTTTAATGCTTCTATTAACACACGCAGTAAATTTATTTTAAAACATTGTTTGTACATGTTATGATGTTGCATATGATTAAATGCTGTCTGTTTTACAAAATCAAATATGCTAAACAGTTTCCTCTTCTATGTGGATAGATTCTGTCATTTCTACTACCTCCGTTTTATGTTGTTTGCAGATATTACAGATTATGTCTTGCAATGTACAGATTAAGACTGAAACTCTTCCTCATCAATTCTAGAAGAATTCAAAGCACAAAACAAACAAACCTAAAATACATATTTGATGCATCAGGTTAAATACAACACTTATTTAAGCAAAAATTTAATTTCTAATAAATGTTATTGCTGATAAAATAACATTCAAATTATGATTTGTTTCATTTTCATTTTCATTCAACGGGGCTTGTTGCATTACTGATAATCAAGTTAGGTGCATCCTGATATATGATACATCTAGTTAACGGTAATAGAAGATGTAAAATGCTAAAGTTTATATCTAAGGCACATTATGATACAGGATGATTTACCATTGAGCGTAATGACAAAATACATCTCAGTCCTTGTTAACCTCCATGGCATTTCTGGTAGGTGATGAACGTGGCTCCAGGCTTCACCTGCAGCTCAGACAGAGTCTGGTTTAGCTCAACCGGTTTGCCATTGTAGACCAGATTCAGGCTTGCTCCGAGGTCAGGTCTGAGTTTCAGGACCTTCTGCTGTAGTCTCCTGACAGAATAGGTGCTCCTCACAGTCACAGGAATATTCATGCCATTCGAGCCATTGAAGATACATACAGAAAAACAGTTCGGACCTGGTGAACTTAACTCTGAATCTTGAACCAGGAGAGAGGTGTGGGTGGTGTTTTCCAGCGGCGCATGAAAGGGAACAGGCAAAGTGTCTTTGGGGTCTCCTTTAACACATTGCCTGGGTCCACATGCTTCACGCGGAAACCAAAGGTTGAAACGAGCCTGAAAGAGAACCAAGACATCTGTGACGACAAATCAAGCATGAGGCTGGACACAAGTGACAATCACACATTTTTGTTAAAAGTCTTATGTAAAATGTTGGCATATTATGTTCAATGACTATCTGCTTTAAAATGCATTTAAAATAGTCTTACCAATCCTGGATAAACTGCAGCCATGCTGTCTTACACGGGATATCTTTCAGGTCCTCTGTGTTATTGGTGTCACACTCTGTTTGCTTTTATTGGTAAAATAAATACGGAAAGTACCTTCTTTGGAGGCAACAGACTCCACCCCTACAGTGATCTCATACAACATGGTTATTTCTTTCTGCCTAGGTCACCTCAGGACAATGGAGATTTACAGAAAGACATTCAATATGGGTAGTCATCTGACGGAAATGGTTACCAAAAACACCCTGACACGTCATGATGTTTTATTTCCCTTATTTGTTTCTTTATTAATAATTTCATTTTATTTTAAGAGTACAATTTTAAATCACTTCTGAACATCACATGTTTACCCTCTAGTGTTTATAATATTGTTTTGGACTGAAAAGTACCGATCACTCGACCTCACCGTGTAAAAAGTACCCAAGATACTGAAAGCGTAAGCGTATCTCACCACATCGAACCATATCTGGGACTTTCCACTCCTATGGTAATATTGAAAGTGAAACCTTTTTACAAAACAATAACAAAAATAAAATAATTTTCATGCATGAACCAGGGAGAAATTGACTTGTTTCTCTATAAATGAAGAGCTCTTTTCCAAAACGCAATAAACGCCAAATTTAAAATTAGTTCGTCATGCCATTTTGCTGTGTACTGAACCTATCCACTGCTCCATCAATGTTTCATGCCAAATCACTATATTTCCTTGTTTAAAATGTACTGCAAGATGCAGTTCTTTTCCAAACCGCTATAAGCGCCGAACCTGTTTTTAGCCTAAATGCGATAAATCCTCTCGACCAATCAGAATTCGTTCGATGCAATCCAACATGACGACGCTTTGAAGCGTTTGTTTGTGCTCAGTCTTCAAAATGAGTGCTTTAAACTCTAATAACACTTTTGAGACCTACACCTGGGGGTAGAAAACGCAGACTGGACAAAGAAAATCACAAAAAATAAAAGGTGGTGTTTAACCGATTGACGCTAGAGGCTGTAGCCTTTGGCGTTCCTTGTTAGAGCGCCCGGAAACCCGGGTTCGAGACCCGCTCGGTGTGATGGTGTGGACCCGGGGGGGTTACATCAACACAAGGCTGGTGTGATCGGTTTATAGTATGAGTCCCTGATGTCATATGTTGCATGTTCTCTTTTTTTTTAAAGACATAAACCAACATTAAAAAAAAGGATGGATTTGTAGCGTTTTGAAAAAAAAAAAAAAAAACCTTTGCATTTATAATCGACAATATTGTTGTTTCATTTAACAATCATTGTTTAACGTGTTCAGACTGAGCCAACAGACCATTTTAACAGGATAAATTGAATATTAACAAAATGTATGGGTCTAGGTAAAAAAATGTCATTTTCATGAAAACTATTAAAATGGATTTATAGCGTTTTGGAAAAGAGCTCTTCAAATATACTTATTTAAATAGTTTTTAATGTGACAATCCCATTAAACTGTATTGTTATTGTTACTGCTGACAATAAACTGCTGAAACTGCTGACTAAATGACATTATTTGTTTGCTTACATTCTGTGTGTTTTGTTCATTTAAAACTGTGAAATGTCTGATAATGGAATGTGTGACACACAAATATTGATACTATTGCAGTTCTCGGGATATGTTTCCTTCTATGCTATCTACAACCCAGAAATTAAACGGATAGGCCTTCTATAGAAAAATTTACCGGCAAATTATAAAGTGAAAGAGAAACTTTGTTTGGGAATTCACCTATCTACCCTTCTTCTGTTATGGCATTAATAAACCAAACACGTGATTTAAAAGAAGAGCTCGACACTGCCACTGAACTAACCAAATGTGTTCATGTGACTGGACCGTACCATTATGAGATACACACCTGTGACAGATTCCTGGAAATCACTACTTTATCTTACAGTTCCAAACAAACTAGATTCCTTCTCTGTGTTTTACAGATTCGATTTATTTCTAGTATATTTCATTCACAGTGATTAAGGATCTGCGTTAGCCACGAGTCAAAGGATCAAACTTATAGCCTGCAGGTTATACCTACTGTATGATACTATGAGATATCGCCTCAGGCCATCAGGCTCCTAAACTCAAACTCGGTCTCATAACATCAACATGACTCCATTTAATAATCCTGTGTTCCTGTGGCTCAGTGGTTAGAGCATTGCGTTAGCAGCGCAAAGGTTGTGGGTTCGATTCCCAGGGAACACACATACTGACAAAAAATGTATAGCCTGAATGCACTGTAAGTCGCTTTGGATAAAAGCGTCTGCTAAATGCATAAAAATGTAAATAATCAGTATAATCATTATTCTCCATCATCCGTATTGCTGCTATGTTTATACCCTGTACAACCTGTTTGCACTTTCCTGCTGATATTATTATGTATTAAGTCTACAGTATACTGTCCGGCACATTATTTTATTGCACATTTTATTATTTTCTTCCATAACTATATTTATGTATATTCTCTTGTGTTGTATTGCATATAATTGCACTGTCCATGGAGCGGACTTGACTTACATTTCACTGCTGATTATATTCTGTATAATCGTGTATGTGACGAAAACTAAATCTTGAATATTGAATCTATGAAAGCTGACAATAGTTAGTAGTTTAGCCATCTTGTTGTGCCTTTTCATCTTGTTTCATTTTGTTTGGCATCGTTTTATCACTTTATGCAGAAATTGTGGACGATAAAGTTACAGACTGAAAGTGAAACGTTTTGTTGTCACATAGACTCCATGTGATCTGGCTTCACAACCCGTCCCCTGGTCAATTTGTATACAAAACACAAGACAATAAGTAGGCTATATTTGAGTCTTTTAATATATATATATATATATGTTTAAGTTAGTCAAGTTCAATGTCATCTTAAACAGAACGGTCTGTTCATGCATTATCACAACTCACACAAGTGCTTTCGGTTTCATTTGATTGCTTTTATTGTCGCTTGCATGCGCTGGGCTTGTGTTGTTATTGTTGCTTTGTTTTACACAGCTTTGTTACTAAGTGTGTAAACTGTAAATATCTTGTAACAATGTGATATTTAGCATGTACATGCATTTCTAATTTTTGCTATTTTTCACATGTAGCTATAGTAAACGTATTAAAACAATGAAATTACAAATAATCAATGTTATATAGCCTAATATTTGGTATCTTTTATACACTTTTAGCTGATTTTCCTTCAATATCTGTCCATTTTGTTTATTAAAACATTTGTTTTTACATGGAAATGTATCAATTATATACAAAAACAATCAAATCATTTAGGCATCAAAAATTCAGTAATGCTTGCATAACTTTGATGATATATGATGCATCATAGGAACTAAAGGTAGGCTAATGTAAGAGAGCACATCATAACATATAGATAATATAAGAAAGCTCATTTACAGTCCCAGATTTCAAATCATTGTGTTAGCCAGAATGTAAACAACAAGAAAAGTCTCTTAACCTCCCACACATTTCCGGTAGGTGACGAACATGGCTCCGGGCTTCACCTGGAGCTCAGACAGCTTCTTGTGCGGCCGAACCGGTTTACCATTGTAGGCCAGATTCCCACATCCTAGTTCTGGTCTGAGCTTCAGGACCTTCTGCTGCAGTTTCGCGATGGTATCGATGCTCCTCACGGTCACAGAAATCTTCACGCCGTCAGAACCATTTAAGACATTCACAGCAAAGCTTTTAGGACCTGGTGAAACTGGCTCTTGAACCTGGAGAACAGCGTGGGTGGTGTTTTCTAACGGCTCAGGGAGGGGAACAGGGTCTCGTTTGGGATGTTTGGGATGTCCTGGGACACACTGCTTGGGTCCACATGCTTCAGGCAGAAACAGGATTGGAGCCTGAAAGAGAATCAGGATATTCAGAGAATGTAAGCATGGCACAATATTCTCTTGAGAGACAGATATATATATATATATATATATACACTGTATCTAATTTGCATATGAATGTGTTGTTGTTTGGACAGCATGTTTTCATAATAATATCTAATATTTCATAAAAAAGTGATATATAATTTATTTTCCTATTCAGTTGTTATGTCTCCAAAACGCATAATAAACATGTTAGTCCTGGTGTCCTCTGCAGTGGTCATGTCTGAAACAATGTCATGTTTAACAACAGGAAGTCCTATTTGAATTTGAAAACCCATCATATTTTCCTGAAATGTTGCTTTATGAAAAATAATTTGAGAATTATTCAGATTTAAATGACAATTATAAAATACAATCATATTCCCAGAAGGATATAAAGTTTTTCACTAAATTAAATGTATCCATATTTAAAGACCTAGAGAGGGTGTGGTGATGGTGAAACTACCAATCATTTAATATCTCTATAAAGCCCTGTATGTGCTCTGTACTGTACATCCAGACACAGAGAAATTCACTACAATATAACGTCCACTACAGAGACAAAAACTACATAGCTGGGTCTCAGGAGGATTTATGACAACTAATCAAACACAAGTGACAGCAATTTCATAAGACCATACACAACACTATCATGTTAAAAACCTCTGTTCTTACTAAATGTATTTAAATAATCTTACCGGTGCTGCTTGAATGTCTGTAGCCATGCTTCCTCGAGCTGCCAACTATCCACAATCCAGAAATGATGCTCTCTTACTGCTGGTCAGTGACTTTATAAAGTCAAAGAGGCATCTTGAGGAATGCACCGGACTTCCCATGCGCTGTGCTACTAGTAAACATGCCCAGCCCAACCCTGCTGTATTTACAGGAACAGCACATAACTACGTAACTATACCACAACAGTGTAACAGCAAGAATCTGATTTGACATAACACAAAAAATGGGAATCACCGTACTTTAGTTGCAGTCCAAGACCATTAGTTTCATATTGTTTTATTTCATTTTCATTTTAAGTAGTGGTAGTTGTTTTTATGTGTCATATATTTACATGATAGAAGAGTTTTCTTGAGATTATTATTATACTTTTGTGCAAGATGGTCTATGCCACTTTTGCCAACTCTCGCGATACAAATAAGCCACAGCAGCTTCAAAAACAAGCCCAAAAAAAGCCCAATATTGTTTGATGATTTATTATCGTCAATATTATTTATTAACAATTATTTATAACCAATAAATGAGCCTGTGACATTTTAAACTGAAACCCCTCTTTTATCTGAAAGGCAAAAACAGAAGCTATTTGACAAAAATCTGCAAACTGCAACAAAAGTGGGAACAAAACTCCTCCAATCACCTGTGAGCAGAATATGATTGGAGAGATGGAAAAGAAGAAAAACACAAGAGCTTCAAACGAGAGCAGTGACATAGCCACATATTAATTGCCTAAAACATGCAGAGGTCATTCTATGGAAATTTCTATTTTTGTGTCCCTAGCCTTTACAGAAATATTACACTTGAAAAACACTTGGATGTTGTTTTTATATTGTAAAATTAAACAATGTGTTATTTGAACAATTACACATTGAGGCATCAATATGGCAATATTTGTTTTTAATTAATTATATTAGCAAATATATTATTACCACAAAACTGCTCGTCCCCACAGCCGTGTGCAGAAGGAACATGCTTTATTTTGAGGTCAAAAACAGGCTTTTCTACCATTTCAAATAAAATAATGTTAATAAATGACAAAAAACTAATTGTCAAATAAATTTTATAGAAAAATACTTTAAAATATTATATTAAATTCAAATATATTATATTAGAAAATATTATATTATATAATATTATAAACTATTATAAAAATAAATAAATAATTGAGCTGTCATTTATGTGTATTAATGAAGTCAAAAGGTAATCTAATAATGTGGTCTATGTTTAAAGGTTAAAAAAGAAACCAGGCTATTCGAACCAAATGTATTTAGTCAGTTGTAGGATATGAATACTTTTTTTTTTTTATTACAGCCAGTGATAATTAATACATTACAAAAACATAGTAAGAATTAGGCTAAAAGAAAGTCATCTCATTCCTCTACTTCTATCATAGTTTGGATTACAGCGTCACACACCCCTGCTTCAAAAAAACTATAGAAGCCCAATAGAAACCATTACAGAAATTCCAATGGTTTCCATTAAAATACCAGTATAAACCATTAGTTTTTTCCAGTCAATCCATTACAAAACTCCTTTTTGTGGTGTGTTTTGGGCATTTTTCCAATACGATTTAACATCCCACCAATAGAATCATCACATACCGATGGACACCATTATAGTTTCCATTAAAACCAATACATTGTTTTCTTCAGCAGGTAACTTCTTTTTGAATGTGATTTTTCTCCAATGAGGGGGCTGAACATTTAGCAAATTATGCTACTGTACTTATATTATTGCACTGGTTGACTATTAACTGAGAGCAGACAGAGTATCAATCAATACATTGGAGAAAACAGCGAACATAAATAAAGAAACGAAGTTGCTTGCCAGATTTCCTTAACAAGCAAACATTTATATTTTTGAATAAGCCCAAAAAACTAAACCCGCGACCAAATACGCGGACATGGCAACTGTGATCTATGCCCCTGCAGCCCTGCTAACCACAGGGAAGATAAATGCAATTTCACAGACTACTATCTACCTGCCAGCCTTTAATATAAGAAACGGTGTGTCAAAAATAATTGTACTGTTAAAAAACTCATAATGAGAAATGAGAATGAGAAACTCATAATGAGAAAACCTAGATCTTAACAGGCCTGTTGAATTAAACCGAGTGTTAAAACCATCTTCCCATTTAAATCTGGAAATAAACTTCAAAGTGTAAATGGTGAAAAATAAAGAAATATTTAAGATTCTGCTCTATTTCTTTGGGACACTAAACATGTCTGAACTCTTTGTACAGAAGGGCAGATGTTCTGGCTTCCATTGAAGCTCGTGATCTTCTTTAGATTATACAAGAACAGGCAGAAGATCATTACCAGGATTTGTTCATGTAGCTCCGGTGCTGCTGTCATTAGAGCAGATCAATTCTATCAAGAAATTCTGAAATAAATGTGTATATGAAACAGGTCTCGAACCCTCAACTTTTTTTCTGCTTGAGATGCAGATGCACTAACCAACGAGGCTAAATGACTACAGCCACTAGCTGTGTTGAATAGCCACAAGTGTTGAATATCATAACTCATATCATAACTATCATGTTATATAACATTAAAATGGTATTGAATTAGAAAACAATGCAAAATAGAATTCATTACTAGAAGTTTCAGATATTTTTATTTATTTTCATTGCAACAGAATCAAATTAACATGTAGTGCTAAATTACAGTATCATGTTAAAAAAATATATATATTGAGATTTTAATCTGAAAGTTTAATGCTTCTATTAACACACGCAGTAAATTTATTTTAAAACATTGTTTGTACATGTTATGATGTTGCATATGATTAAATGCTGTCTGTTTTACAAAATCAAATACGCTAAACAGTTTCCTCTTCTATGTGGATAGATTCTGTCATTTCTACTACCTCCGTTTTATGTTGTTTGCAGATATTACAGATTATGTCTTGCAATGTACAGATTAAGACTGAAACTCTTCCTCATCAATTCTAGAAGAATTCAAAGCACAAAACAAACAAACCTAAAATACATATTTGATGCATCAGGTTAAATACAACACTTATTTAAGCAAAAATTTAATTTCTAATAAATGTTATTGCTGATAAAATAACATTCAAATTATGATTTGTTTCATTTTCATTTTCATTCAACGGGGCTTGTTGCATTACTGATAATCAAATCAACTTAGGTGCATGATATATGATACATCTAGTTAACGGTAATAGAAGATGTAAAATGCTAAAGTTTATATCTAAGGCGCATTATGATACAGGATGATTTACCATTGAGCGTAATGACAAAATACATCTCAGTCCTTGTTAACCTCCATGGCATTTCTGGTAGGTGATGAACGTGGCTCCAGGCTTCACCTGCAGCTCAGACAGAGTCTGGTTTAGCTCAACCGGTTTGCCATTGTAGACCAGATTCAGGCTTGCTCCGAGGTCAGGTCTGAGTTTCAGGACCTTCTGCTGTAGTCTCCTGACAGAATAGGTGCTCCTCACAGTCACAGGAATATTCATGCCATTCGAGCCATTGAAGATACATACAGAAAAACAGTTCGGACCTGGTGAACTTAACTCTGAATCTTGAACCAGGAGAGAGGTGTGGGTGGTGTTTTCCAGCGGCGCATGAAAGGGAACAGGCAAAGTGTCTTTGGGGTCTCCTTTAACACATTGCCTGGGTCCACATGCTTCACGCGGAAACCAAAGGTTGAAACGAGCCTGAAAGAGAACCAAGACATCTGTGACGACAAATCAAGCATGAGGCTGGACACAAGTGACAATCACACATTTTTGTTAAAAGTCTTATGTAAAATGTTGGCATATTATGTTCAATGACTATCTGCTTTAAAATGCATTTAAAATAGTCTTACCAATCCTGGATAAACTGCAGCCATGCTGTCTTACACGGGATATCTTTCAGGTCCTCTGTGTTATTGGTGTCACACTCTGTTTGCTTTTATTGGTAAAATAAATACGGAAAGTACCTTCTTTGGAGGCAACAGACTCCACCCCTACAGTGATCTCATACAACATGGTTATTTCTTTCTGCCTAGGTCACCTCAGGACAATGGAGATTTACAGAAAGACATTCAATATGGGTAGTCATCTGACGGAAATGGTTACCAAAAACACCCTGACACGTCATGATGTTTTATTTCCCTTATTTGTTTCTTTATTAATAATTTCATTTTATTTTAAGAGTACAATTTTAAATCACTTCTGAACATCACATGTTTACCCTCTAGTGTTTATAATATTGTTTTGGACTGAAAAGTACCGATCACTCGACCTCACCGTGTAAAAAGTACCCAAGATACTGAAAGCGTAAGCGTATCTCACCACATCGAACCATATCTGGGACTTTCCACTCCTATGGTAATATTGAAAGTGAAACCTTTTTACAAAACAATAACAAAAATAAAATAATTTTCATGCATGAACCAGGGAGAAATTGACTTGTTTCTCTATAAATGAAGAGCTCTTTTCCAAAACGCAATAAACGCCAAATTTAAAATTAGTTCGTCATGCCATTTTGCTGTGTACTGAACCTATCCACTGCTCCATCAATGTTTCATGCCAAATCACTATATTTCCTTGTTTAAAATGTACTGCAAGATGCAGTTCTTTTCCAAACCGCTATAAGCGCCGAACCTGTTTTTAGCCTAAATGCGATAAATCCTCTCGACCAATCAGAATTCGTTCGATGCAATCCAACATGACGACGCTTTGAAGCGTTTGTTTGTGCTCAGTCTTCAAAATGAGTGCTTTAAACTCTAATAACACTTTTGAGACCTACACCTGGGGGTAGAAAACGCAGACTGGACAAAGAAAATCACAAAAAATAAAAGGTGGTGTTTAACCGATTGACGCTAGAGGCTGTAGCCTTTGGCGTTCCTTGTTAGAGCGCCCGGAAACCCGGGTTCGAGACCCGCTCGGTGTGATGGTGTGGACCCGGGGGGGTTACATCAACACAAGGCTGGTGTGATCGGTTTATAGTATGAGTCCCTGATGTCATATGTTGCATGTTCTCTTTTTTTTTAAAGACATAAACCAACATTAAAAAAAAGGATGGATTTGTAGCGTTTTAAAAAAAAAAAAAAAAAAACCTTTGCATTTATAATCGACAATATTGTTGTTTCATTTAACAATCATTGTTTAACGTGTTCAGACTGAGCCAACAGACCATTTTAACAGGATAAATTGAATATTAACAAAATGTATGGGTCTAGGTAAAAAAATGTCATTTTCATGAAAACTATTAAAATGGATTTATAGCGTTTTGGAAAAGAGCTCTTCAAATATACTTATTTAAATAGTTTTTAATGTGACAATCCCATTAAACTGTATTGTTATTGTTACTGCTGACAATAAACTGCTGAAACTGCTGACTAAATGACATTATTTGTTTGCTTACATTCTGTGTGTTTTGTTCATTTAAAACTGTGAAATGTCTGATAATGGAATGTGTGACACACAAATATTGATACTATTGCAGTTCTCGGGATATGTTTCCTTCTATGCTATCTACAACCCAGAAATTAAACGGATAGGCCTTCTATAGAAAAATTTACCGGCAAATTATAAAGTGAAAGAGAAACTTTGTTTGGGAATTCACCTATCTACCCTTCTTCTGTTATGGCATTAATAAACCAAACACGTGATTTAAAAGAAGAGCTCAGCACTGCCACTGAACTAACCAAATGTGTTCATGTGACTGGACCGTACCATTATGAGATACACACCTGTGACAGATTCCTGGAAATCACTACTTTATCTTACAGTTCCAAACAAACTAGATTCCTTCTCTGTGTTTTACAGATTCGATTTATTTCTAGTATATTTCATTCACAGTGATTAAGGATCTGCGTTAGCCACGAGTCAAAGGATCAAACTTATAGCCTGCAGGTTATACCTACTGTATGATACTATGAGATATCGCCTCAGGCCATCAGGCTCCTAAACTCAAACTCGGTCTCATAACATCAACATGACTCCATTTAATAATCCTGTGTTCCTGTGGCTCAGTGGTTAGAGCATTGCGTTAGCAGCGCAAAGGTTGTGGGTTCGATTCCCAGGGAACACACATACTGACAAAAAATGTATAGCCTGAATGCACTGTAAGTCGCTTTGGATAAAAGCGTCTGCTAAATGCATAAAAATGTAAATAATCAGTATAATCATTATTCTCCATCATCCGTATTGCTGCTATGTTTATACCCTGTACAACCTGTTTGCACTTTCCTGCTGATATTATTATGTATTAAGTCTACAGTATACTGTCCGGCACATTATTTTATTGCACATTTTATTATTTTCTTCCATAACTATATTTATGTATATTCTCTTGTGTTGTATTGCATATAATTGCACTGTCCATGGAGCGGACTTGACTTACATTTCACTGCTGATTATATTCTGTATAATCGTGTATGTGACGAAAACTAAATCTTGAATATTGAATCTATGAAAGCTGACAATAGTTAGTAGTTTAGCCATCTTGTTGTGCCTTTTCATCTTGTTTCATTTTGTTTGGCATCGTTTTATCACTTTATGCAGAAATTGTGGACGATAAAGTTACAGACTGAAAGTGAAACGTTTTGTTGTCACATAGACTCCATGTGATCTGGCTTCACAACCCGTCCCCTGGTCAATTTGTATACAAAACACAAGACAATAAGTAGGCTATATTTGAGTCTTTTAATATATATATATATATATGTTTAAGTTAGTCAAGTTCAATGTCATCTTAAACAGAACGGTCTGTTCATGCATTATCACAACTCACACAAGTGCTTTCGGTTTCATTTGATTGCTTTTATTGTCGCTTGCATGCGCTGGGCTTGTGTTGTTATTGTTGCTTTGTTTTACACAGCTTTGTTACTAAGTGTGTAAACTGTAAATATCTTGTAACAATGTGATATTTAGCATGTACATGCATTTCTAATTTTTGCTATTTTTCACATGTAGCTATAGTAAACGTATTAAAACAATGAAATTACAAATAATCAATGTTATATAGCCTAATATTTGGTATCTTTTATACACTTTTAGCTGATTTTCCTTCAATATCTGTCCATTTTGTTTATTAAAACATTTGTTTTTACATGGAAATGTATCAATTATATACAAAAACAATCAAATCATTTAGGCATCAAAAATTCAGTAATGCTTGCATAACTTTGATGATATATGATGCATCATAGGAACTAAAGGTAGGCTAATGTAAGAGAGCACATCATAACATATAGATAATATAAGAAAGCTCATTTACAGTCCCAGATTTCAAATCATTGTGTTAGCCAGAATGTAAACAACAAGAAAAGTCTCTTAACCTCCCACACATTTCCGGTAGGTGACGAACATGGCTCCGGGCTTCACCTGGAGCTCAGACAGCTTCTTGTGCGGCCGAACCGGTTTACCATTGTAGGCCAGATTCCCACATCCTAGTTCTGGTCTGAGCTTCAGGACCTTCTGCTGCAGTTTCGCGATGGTATCGATGCTCCTCACGGTCACAGAAATCTTCACGCCGTCAGAACCATTTAAGACATTCACAGCAAAGCTTTTAGGACCTGGTGAAACTGGCTCTTGAACCTGGAGAACAGCGTGGGTGGTGTTTTCTAACGGCTCAGGGAGGGGAACAGGGTCTCGTTTGGGATGTTTGGGATGTCCTGGGACACACTGCTTGGGTCCACATGCTTCAGGCAGAAACAGGATTGGAGCCTGAAAGAGAATCAGGATATTCAGAGAATGTAAGCATGGCACAATATTCTCTTGAGAGACAGATATATATATATATATATATATACACTGTATCTAATTTGCATATGAATGTGTTGTTGTTTGGACAGCATGTTTTCATAATAATATCTAATATTTCATAAAAAAGTGATATATAATTTATTTTCCTATTCAGTTGTTATGTCTCCAAAACGCATAATAAACATGTTAGTCCTGGTGTCCTCTGCAGTGGTCATGTCTGAAACAATGTCATGTTTAACAACAGGAAGTCCTATTTGAATTTGAAAACCCATCATATTTTCCTGAAATGTTGCTTTATGAAAAATAATTTGAGAATTATTCAGATTTAAATGACAATTATAAAATACAATCATATTCCCAGAAGGATATAAAGTTTTTCACTAAATTAAATGTATCCATATTTAAAGACCTAGAGAGGGTGTGGTGATGGTGAAACTACCAATCATTTAATATCTCTATAAAGCCCTGTATGTGCTCTGTACTGTACATCCAGACACAGAGAAATTCACTACAATATAACGTCCACTACAGAGACAAAAACTACATAGCTGGGTCTCAGGAGGATTTATGACAACTAATCAAACACAAGTGACAGCAATTTCATAAGACCATACACAACACTATCATGTTAAAAACCTCTGTTCTTACTAAATGTATTTAAATAATCTTACCGGTGCTGCTTGAATGTCTGTAGCCATGCTTCCTCGAGCTGCCAACTATCCACAATCCAGAAATGATGCTCTCTTACTGCTGGTCAGTGACTTTATAAAGTCAAAGAGGCATCTTGAGGAATGCACCGGACTTCCCATGCGCTGTGCTACTAGTAAACATGCCCAGCCCAACCCTGCTGTATTTACAGGAACAGCACATAACTACGTAACTATACCACAACAGTGTAACAGCAAGAATCTGATTTGACATAACACAAAAAATGGGAATCACCGTACTTTAGTTGCAGTCCAAGACCATTAGTTTCATATTGTTTTATTTCATTTTCATTTTAAGTAGTGGTAGTTGTTTTTATGTGTCATATATTTACATGATAGAAGAACTTAGTTTTCTTGAGATTATTATTATACTTTTGTGCAAGATGGTCTATGCCACTTTTGCCAACTCTCGCGATACAAATAAGCCACAGCAGCTTCAAAAACAAGCCCAAAAAAAGCCCAATATTGTTTGATGATTTATTATCGTCAATATTATTTATTAACAATTATTTATAACCAATAAATGAGCCTGTGACATTTTAAACTGAAACCCCTCTTTTATCTGAAAGGCAAAAACAGAAGCTATTTGACAAAAATCTGCAAACTGCAACAAAAGTGGGAACAAAACTCCTCCAATCACCTGTGAGCAGAATATGATTGGAGAGATGGAAAAGAAGAAAAACACAAGAGCTTCAAACGAGAGCAGTGACATAGCCACATATTAATTGCCTAAAACATGCAGAGGTCATTCTATGGAAATTTCTATTTTTGTGTCCCTAGCCTTTACAGAAATATTACACTTGAAAAACACTTGGATGTTGTTTTTATATTGTAAAATTAAACAATGTGTTATTTGAACAATTACACATTGAGGCATCAATATGGCAATATTTGTTTTTAATTAATTATATTAGCAAATATATTATTACCACAAAACTGCTCGTCCCCACAGCCGTGTGCAGAAGGAACATGCTTTATTTTGAGGTCAAAAACAGGCTTTTCTACCATTTCAAATAAAATAATGTTAATAAATGACAAAAAACTAATTGTCAAATAAATTTTATAGAAAAATACTTTAAAATATTATATTAAATTCAAATATATTATATTAGAAAATATTATATTATATAATATTATAAACTATTATAAAAATAAATAAATAATTGAGCTGTCATTTATGTGTATTAATGAAGTCAAAAGGTAATCTAATAATGTGGTCTATGTTTAAAGGTTAAAAAAGAAACCAGGCTATTCGAACCAAATGTATTTAGTCAGTTGTAGGATATGAATACTTTTTTTTTTTTATTACAGCCAGTGATAATTAATACATTACAAAAACATAGTAAGAATTAGGCTAAAAGAAAGTCATCTCATTCCTCTACTTCTATCATAGTTTGGATTACAGCGTCACACACCCCTGCTTCAAAAAAACAATAGAAGCCCAATAGAAACCATTACAGAAATTCCAATGGTTTCCATTAAAATACCAGTATAAACCATTAGTTTTTTCCAGTCAATCCATTACAAAACTCCTTTTTGTGGTGTGTTTTGGGCATTTTTCCAATACGATTTAACATCCCACCAATAGAATCATCACATACCGATGGACACCATTATAGTTTCCATTAAAACCAATACATTGTTTTCTTCAGCAGGTAACTTCTTTTTGAATGTGATTTTTCTCCAATGAGGGGGCTGAACATTTAGCAAATTATGCTACTGTACTTATATTATTGCACTGGTTGACTATTAACTGAGAGCAGACAGAGTATCAATCAATACATTGGAGAAAACAGCGAACATAAATAAAGAAACGAAGTTGCTTGCCAGATTTCCCTAACAAGCAAACATTTATATTTTTAAATAAGCCCAAAAAACTAAACCCGCGACCAAATACGCGGACATGTCAACTGTGATCTATGCCCCTGCAGCCCTGCTAACCACAGGGAAGATAAATGCAATTTCACAGACTACTATCTACCTGCCAGCCTTTAATATAAGAAACGGTGTGTCAAAAATAATTGTACTGTTAAAAAACTCATAATGAGAAATGAGAATGAGAAACTCATAATGAGAAAACCTAGATCTTAACAGGCCTGTTGAATTAAACCGAGTGTTAAAACCACCTTCCCTTTTAAATCTGGAAATAAACTTCAGTGTAAATGGTGAAAAATAAAGAAATATTTAAGATTCTGCTCTATTTCTTTGGGACACTAAACATGTCTGAACTCTTTGTACAGAAGGGCAGATGTTCTGGCTTCCATTGAAGCTCGTGATCTTCTTTAGATTATACAAGAACAGGCAGAAGATCATTATCAGGATTTGTTCATGTAGCTCCGGTGCTGCTGTCATTAGAGCAGATCAATTCTATCAAGAAATTCTGAAATAAATGTGTATATGAAACAGGTCTCGAACCCTCAACTTTTTTTCTGCTTGAGATGCAGATGCACTAACCAACGAGGCTAAATGGCTACAGCCACTGGCTGTGTTGAATAGCCACAAGTGTTGAATATCATAACTCATATCATAACTATCATGTTATATAACATTAAAATGGTATTGAATTAGAAAACAATGCAAAATAGAATTCATTACTAGAAGTTTCAGATATTTTTATTTATTTTCATTGCAACAGAATCAAATTAACATGTAGTGCTAAATTACAGTATCATGTTAAAAAAATATATATATTGAGATTTTAATCTGAAAGTTTAATGCTTCTATTAACACACGCAGTAAATTTATTTTAAAACATTGTTTGTACATGTTATGATGTTGCATATGATTAAATGCTGTCTGTTTTACAAAATCAAATACGCTAAACAGTTTCCTCTTCTATGTGGATAGATTCTGTCATTTCTACTACCTCCGTTTTATGTTGTTTGCAGATATTACAGATTATGTCTTGCAATGTACAGATTAAGACTGAAACTCTTCCTCATCAATTCTAGAAGAATTCAAAGCACAAAACAAACAAACCTAAAATACATATTTGATGCATCAGGTTAAATACAACACTTATTTAAGCAAAAATTTAATTTCTAATAAATGTTATTGCTGATAAAATAACATTCAAATTATGATTTGTTTCATTTTCATTTTCATTCAACGGGGCTTGTTGCATTACTGATAATCAAGTTAGGTGCATCCTGATATATGATACATCTAGTTAACGGTAATAGAAGATGTAAAATGCTAAAGTTTATATCTAAGGCACATTATGATACAGGATGATTTACCATTGAGCGTAATGACAAAATACATCTCAGTCCTTGTTAACCTCCATGGCATTTCTGGTAGGTGATGAACGTGGCTCCAGGCTTCACCTGCAGCTCAGACAGAGTCTGGTTTAGCTCAACCGGTTTGCCATTGTAGACCAGATTCAGGCTTGCTCCGAGGTCAGGTCTGAGTTTCAGGACCTTCTGCTGTAGTCTCCTGACAGAATAGGTGCTCCTCACAGTCACAGGAATCTTCATGCCATTCGAGCCATTGAAGATACATACAGAAAAACAGTTCGGACCTGGTGAACTTAACTCTGAATCTTGAACCAGGAGAGAGGTGTGGGTGGTGTTTTCCAGCGGCGCATGAAAGGGAACAGGCAAAGTGTCTTTGGGGTCTCCTTTAACACATTGCCTGGGTCCACATGCTTCACGCGGAAACCAAAGGTTGAAACGAGCCTGAAAGAGAACCAAGACATCTGTGACGACAAATCAAGCATGAGGCTGGACACAAGTGACAATCACACATTTTTGTTAAAAGTCTTATGTAAAATGTTGGCATATTATGTTCAATGACTATCTGCTTTAAAATGCATTTAAAATAGTCTTACCAATCCTGGATAAACTGCAGCCATGCTGTCTTACACGGGATATCTTTCAGGTCCTCTGTGTTATTGGTGTCACACTCCGTTTGCTTTTATTGGTAAAATAAATACGGAAAGTACCTTCTTTGGAGGCAACAGACTCCACCCCTACAGTGATCTCATACAACATGGTTATTTCTTTCTGCCTAGGTCACCTCAGGACAATGGAGATTTACAGAAAGACATTCAATATGGGTAGTCATCTGACGGAAATGGTTACCAAAAACACCCTGACACGTCATGATGTTTTATTTCCCTTGTTTGTTTCTTTATTAATAATTTCATTTTATTTTAAGAGTACAATTTTAAATCACTTCTGAACGTCATATGTTTACCCTCTAGTGTTTATAATATTGTTTTGGACTGAAAAGTACCGATCACTCCACCTCACCGTGTAAAAAGTACCCAAGATACTGAAAGCGTAAGCGTATCTCACCACATCGAACCATATCTGGGACTTTCCACTCCTATGGTAATATTGAAAGTGAAACCTTTTTACAAAACAATAACAAAAATAAAATAATTTTCATGCATGAACCAGGGAGAAATTGACTTGTTTCTCTATAAATATATTTATTTAAATTGTTTTTAATGTGACAATCCCATTAAACTGTATTGTTATTGTTACTGCTGACAATAAACTGCTGAAACTGCTGAACTAAATGACATTATTTGTTTGCTTACATTCTGTGTGTTTTGTTCATTTAAAACTGTGAAATGTCCGATAATGGAATGTCTGACACACAAATATTAATACCATTGCAGTTCTCGGGATATGTTTCCTGCCATGCTATCTACAACCCAGAAATTAAACGGATAGGCCTTCTATAGAAAAATTTACCTGAAAATTATAAAGTGAAAGAGAAACTTTGTTTGGGAATTCACCTATCTACCCTTCTTCTGTTATGGCATTAATAAACCAAACACGTGATTTAAAAGAAGAGCTCAGCACTGCCACTGAACTAACCAAATGTGTTCATGTGACTGGACCGTACCATTATGAGATACACACCTGTGACAGATTCCTGGGAATCACTACTTTATCTTACAGTTCCAAACAAACTAGATTCCTTCTCTGTGTTTTACAGATTCGATTTATTTCTAGTATATTTCATTCACAGTGATTAAGGATCTGCGTTAGCCACGAGTCAAAGGATCAAACTTATAGCCTGCAGGTTATACCTACTGTATGATACTATGAGATATCGCAAACTCGGTCTCATAACATCAACATGACTCCATTTAATAATCAGTATAATCATTATTCTCCATCATCCGTATTGCTGCTATGTTTATACCCTGTACAACCTGTTTGCACTTTCCTGATGATATTATTATGTATTAAGTCTACAGTATACTGTCCTGCACATTATTTTATTGCACATTTTATTATTTTCTTCATTTTTTTTCCATAACTATATTTCTGTATATTCTCTTGTGTTGTATTGCATATAATTGCACTGTCCATGGAGCGGACTTGACTTACATTTCACTGCTGATTATATTCTGTATAATCGTGTATGTGACGAAAACAAAATCTTGAATATTGAATCTATGAAAGCTGAGCCTTTTCATGATTATTGGTATTTGTTTGGCGTTGTTTTATCACTTTATGCAGAAATTGTGGACGATAAAGTTACAGACTGAAAGTGAAACTGTTTTGTTGTCACACAGACTCCATGTGATCTGGCTTCACAACCCGTCCTGGTCAATTTATATACAGAACACAAGACAATAAGTAGGCTATATTTGAATCTTAAAAAAATAAGTAACTAAATATATAAATATGTTTAAGTCAGTCAAGTTCAATGTCAGCTTAAACAGAACGGTCTGCTCATGCATTATCACTACTCACACAAGTGCTTTCGGTTTCATTTGATTGCTTTTAGTGTCGATGGCATGCACAATTGTGTTGTTGTTGTTGTTTTAGAAACAATACAAAAACGCTTTGTTACTAAATGTGTAAACTGTAAATATCTTGTAACAATGTGATCTTTAGCATGTACATGCATTTCTAATTTTTACTATTTTTCACATGTAGCTATAGTAAACTTATTAAAACAATGAAATTACAAATAATCAATGTTATATAGCCTAATATTTGATATCTTTTATACACTTTTAGCTGAATTTTCCTTTAATAACTGTAAAAAAAAAATAATTAGAATGTTTGTTTTTACATGGAAATGTATCAATTATATACAAAAACAATCGAATCATTTAGGCATCAAAAATTCAGTAATGCTTGCATAACTTTGATGATATATGATGCATCATAGGAACTAAAGGTAGGCTAATGTAAGATCGCACATCATAACATATAGATAATATAAGAAAGCTCATTTACAGTCCCAGATTCCAAATCATAGTGTTAGCCAGAATGTAAACAACAAGAAAAGTCTCTTAACCTCCCACACATTTCCGGTAGGTGACGAACATGGCTCCGGGCTTCACCTGGAGCTCAGACAGCTTCTTGTGCGGCCGAACCGGTTTACCATTGTAGGCCAGATTCCCACATCCTAGTTCTGGTCTGAGCTTCAGGACCTTCTGCTGCAGTTTCGCGATGGTATCGATGCTCCTCACGGTCACAGAAATCTTCACGCCGTCAGAACCATTTAAGACATTCACAGCAAAGCTTTTAGGACCTGGTGAAACCGGCCCTTGAACCTGGAGAACAGCGTGGGTGGTGTTTTCTAACGGCTCAGGGAGGGGAACAGGGTCTCGTTTGGGATGTTTGGGATGTCCTGGGACACACTGCTTGGGTCCACATGCTTCAGGCGGAAACAGGATTGGAGCCTGAAAGAGAATCAGGATATTCAGAGAATGTAAGCATCGCACAATATTCTCCTGAGATATATATATATATATATACACTGTATCTAATTTGCATGTGAATGTGTTGTTGTTTGGACAGCATGTTGAAAAAAAATTTGTCATGATGGGAATAATACTTGGCCAGATTTTCATAATAATATCTAATATTTCATAAGAACTTGTTCAATTGTTATGTCTCCCCAAATGCATAATAAACAGGTTAGTCCTGGTGTCCTCTGCAGTGGTCATGTCTGAAACAATGTCATGTTTAACAACAGGAAGTCCTATTTGAATTTGAAAACCCATCATATTTTCCTGAAATGTTGCTTTATGAAAAATAATTTGAGAATTATTCAGATTTAAATGACAATTATAAAATACAATCATATTCCCAGAAGGATATAAAGTTTTTCACTAAATTAAATGTATCCATATTTAAAGACCTAGAGAGGGTGTGGTGATGGTGAAACTACCAATCATTTAATATCTCTATAAAGCCCTGTATGTGCTCTGTACTGTACATCCAGACACAGAGAAATTCACTACAATATAACGTCCACTACAGAGACAAAAACTACATAGCTGGGTCTCAGGAGGATTTATGACAACTAATCAAACACAAGTGACAGCACTTTCATAAGACCATACACAACACTATCATGTTAAAAACCTCTGTTCTTACTAAATGTATTTAAATAATCTTACCGGTGCTGCTTGAATGTCTGTAGCCATGCTTCCTCGAGCTGCCAACTATCCACAATCCAGAAATGATGCTCTCTTACTGCTGGTCAGTGACTTTATAAAGTCAAAGAGTCATCTTGAGGAATGCACCGGACTTCCCATGCGCTGTGCTACTAGTAAACATGCCCAGCCCAACCCTGCTGGATTGATTTTCATCAAACATGCATTTACAGGAACAGCTCATATCTGCGTAACTATACCACAACAGTGCAACAGCAGGAATCTGATTTGACATAACACAAAAAACGGGAATCACCGTACTTTAGTTGCAGTCCAAGACAATTAGTTTCATATTGTTTTATTTCATTTTCATTTTAAGCAGTGGTAGTTGTTTTTATGTGTCATATGTGGTTATGGTTACACAATTAAGGATCTACGTCAGGTTTTAAGTCAAAGAATCAAACCTATTTACATGATAAAAGAACTTAGTTTAATTGAGATTATTTTACTTTTGTGCAAGACGGTCCATGACCCTGCTAACTATAGGGAAGATAAGGGGTATATGTAATTTCACAGACTACTATCTACCTGCCATCCTTTAATATAAGAAAATGTATGTTAAAAATAATTGTACTGTTAATAATGAAAAAACCTAGATCATAACAGGCCTGTTGAATTTAACTGCGCGTTAAATCTACCTTCATAATGGACATTTAAATCTGGAAATAAATTTCAAACATAAAATAAATGTCAAAAACAAAGAAATTATGTAAAATAAAAATAATAAAAAAAGATCTGTGGCACTGAACGTGTCTGTACTCTTATTTTCTGGCTTCCATTGAAGCTCATGATCTTCTTTAGATTATACAAGATCGTGCTGGGGAACAACATGATCGGGTTTTGTTCATATAGATCCAGTACTGCTGTCATTATCACAAATTATATGAAGAAATTCAGAAGTTCATTTGAATGTTTCAATGCAACTATTCAAGTGTTGGATAACTATAATTTTAAACAACATATTTAAATCATACTGATTTAAAAAAGAAGGCAATAGATTTTATTGCTTGAGGTTTCAGATTATTGTATTTATTTTTTATTAAAATAGAAGAGACAAATTTACATGTAGTGCAAATCACAATTACAGTCCATTGTTGACATTTCATCTGAAAGTTTACTTCTTCCATTAACATATTTACAATTTTTCATTTTAAAACACTTTTCATACGTTAGACATGTATGAGTTTACATATGAGAAAATGTTGTCCATTTTACTAAATAAAAGTAAAGTACGAAGCACAAAATCAAACAAATCGAAAGGGACATATTTGTTCCACCGGGTTAAACAAAACACTTATTTAAACAACATTTCTGCTCATGTTTCCTTGCAAAACAAATAACACATAGTTTCACTTCCATTTCAATTCACATAGAGCTTGCTGCATTACTGATGATTAAACCTTTGACATATGTGACACTTCAAACTAGCTAAACGTCATTTAAGATGTGACAAGCAAATGTATATGAGGCACATTTACTGTATGATTCAACATAAAGGCAAAAATGAAAGACATACAATATAAGACCTTGTTAACCTCCATGGCATTTCTGGTAGGTGATGAACGTGGCTCCAGGCTTCACCTGCAGCTCAGACAGCCTCTGGTGCAGCTCAACCGGTTTGCCATTGTAGACCAGATTCAGGCTTGCTCCGAGGTCAGGTCTGAGTTTCAGGACCTTCTGCTGCAGTCTCCTGACAGAATAGGTGCTCCTCACAGTCACAGGAATCGTCATGCCATTCGAGCCATTGAAGATATTCACAGGAATGCGTTTAGGACCTGGTGAAATTAACTCTGAATCGTGAACCAGGAGAGAGGTGTGGGTGGTTTGTTTCATCGGCTCATGGAAAGTGTCTCTGGGGTCTTCTTTGACACATTGCCAGAGTCCAGATGCTTCATTCTGAGGCTGAAGGTATTGAGTCTGAAAAAGAGCCAGGACATCGTGAGTGAGGCACACTTGATCACAATAAAACAGACATGAAACGATTACAAAATTACAACACTTTCACGCAAAAAAAAAAAAAAGTCATATTTTAAATGCTGGCATGTTGTGTGTTAAATGATTGTCTGCTGCAAAATGCATTTAAAATAATCTTACCACTTGTGCACAGATTGTTGTTGCCATTGTGCAGTCAGGATTTCTTTCTCGTCCTCTAGTTCTTGTGCTCTTTTTGCTTTGATAACGTTTTTATAGGCATTGCTGATGGAAAGTCCCTTTGATGTGAACTCCGCCTCTAGTATGACCTCATATGACTCCGGTTGATTTCTTCTGCCTAGTTCACCTCAGACTAGGAGATAGATTACAAACTATGAGAAACATTCAGGGGAAGGACACCTGATGGAAATGAACATGGGGGACAAACATGTTCATAAGTCATACCTATCAACTATTTCCTACTTTTTTTATATTTCACATTTGTATTTATTTTGAAGAGTACGGATTTAAATCACCAATCCTAAGCATTTAATTTTTGCCTTGTAGGACTATGAGCAAGTTTTAATAGTACAGCTTGGTAAGTACTAAAAAGTACAAAACATTTCACCTCACCATGTAAAAAGTCCCCGAGATACTGAAAGTGTAAGCATCATGGCTAGGTAAATATTACCACGCATAACCATATCTTGCCAAGTAGAAATTCCCAAGTCAATTTTGAAAATGAAACGTCTCTTATGTCTTATAAGACAGAAATGTAGGTGCTTATATATATATATATATATATACATACATTATAAATACAAATGACATGTATGGAACAGAAACAAAGTGATTAAAGATGGATCCATAAAGATATTTATTTAGATTTTTTTTTCATGTGACAATCAGATAAACTCATATTCACACAAACGGTGATGGGAAACATATTTCCATTCAAACTAAACCTATTTGTGTGTATTTCAATTTGCTGTACACATTACATCGGACCAAATACTTAAAGCTGATACACAAACCTCTCAGTGTCATTTTATCATAATTACTGGTATACAAAGCAGTCTACATTGAGTCACACTTCCATGATGTCTTTCCCTTGGTGAGGTTCACATGCCAGTTCATTAAACAGGCACTACACATTCATGTTAAGATCTGATGAGATTTCTCCACATAAATCCGTTAAAACGCTCTACAAGCTGCTGTTTGTTTTCCCAGCACCCTTCTTGACACTCGGTGGTGTTTTCTGGATCATCGAGAGCGTGTCTCTTTTCTCAATCTTCCTCAGCTGCTTCTTCTTCATTCGCTTGATCTTTGATGTATTCTTAATCTGAGAGGGGCAAAGCGGTAATGAGTAATTTAAAAAAGGCAAACAAAGAGTAAAAACTGACTTTTTGGTGCAAATTGACATTCTGCATTTACCACTTGCACAATCTCGGCTTTTCTTTCATTTTCTGCTCGTCTTCTCAGGTTTTCTGCTCTCCTCTTCTTTTTATCCTGCAAATTCAGATGCAGAGAAGCACATATGATTAATATTCACTTTAATTTAAGTTTTTAACTTCAAAACTCCATGATATTGTCCACAGATCACAATGTCACCATCACCAGGTTTCCCAGAAATTGACAATTTTATTCAAAATTTGATCAAAAGTGAAATAAACACAGCCTCGGTGTGCATAAGAGACTTGTAACTTATCTATGTAACTTGTATAGGTGTTGTTGGACACAATGCAATAAAACGACGCAGGTTTAGGGCATAAACTCGCCTCTTTCCCTCTGGCCTGCTCATCTTTCAGCTGTTGCTGGTACTGCTTCACCAGCTGCTTATCTCTCTTGACCTCCATCTTCGTTTCCCATGAAGTACGAAGAGGTTTATCTCTTAACAGAGCAGAGAACCTACAAAACAAATTCAGAGCTGAACACCTCAGATAGATACAGTACCAGAAACACTAATGTCCTAGCAAACAGACAAATAGAGCTGCGTATACAACAAAAATAGTCACAGGACAAAACCGGTTAGAAAAAGTTGATGTATTATTGTATTCATAGACATGCAAGGACATGAACGCAAACATAGACACAGAAACTCAAATGAAACAAGCCACGCTTTAGTGTTATCACCTTTGCTTATTTCTGTCTTTCCACACTCTTCCAGACTTAGGTTTCCCAAGAGGTATCATCTTACTTTTCTTCTCACTGGATTCTGAGTGAGTTCTTTTTTTGGCCCTTTTCTTGGGGTCAATGGGACCAGTGGATTCAGTCTCTGTATTATTTACCACATTTTCCTTCTCACTGGTCAGATCTGACTCTTTACTGACATCTGCTGATGTAGATACATCTGGACACACTGGTTCTGTCTCTGAACCGCACTGATCGGCTTTAGTATCTGCTGTACATTCACCGGCTGGTGATTCCTGACGAGACTCGGTGCTTTCTGCCGGATCTTCTCGCACAACAGGCTTTCTGGTCCGGCGGACGGGGGTTTTGGCCGCGGGTGTCCGTAGTCTGAGCCCGCTCCGTGTGCGGCTCACAATAGGAGAGTCCTCTTCATTATCGAGAGCTTCTGCCTTTACAACAGCATCTCCGCCGTCTGTTTTCTTGTTTACAGACACAGGCATCGTCAGCGTTGTGTCGATCAATACAATCCAACAATATTTAAACAGTAATCAAATCTACACATGTGCGGAAACACGCGTGTATTGCTCCTGTGCTTCCCTGGGAGCCGAAGAAAATCATTGAGAAGCGCTCGATGTCGCTCTCTAGTGATTGGGAGGCGTGGAGCAGTGCTGGATACGACTCATTTCCGCGAGTCGGTTCGCGAGTCGGTTCAAAGATCCGGATCAGTGACCCTATGCGCTATCCTTTTTAATGCTTTATTGTCAACAAATAGCACGTACAATGCCAAGGCAAGTATAATAATATACATTTCACATGCACGAGCAAGAAGGAACGGGAAAAAGAGTGGTGCAATAAAATAAAAAAGAGAGGGTATATAAGCATCAGATTACAGACAAATATATGTTACAATGCAAATTGAATACAAAAATGTACTTTGCAGGTAAGCACCATTGATATTTTTTAATGTGAAAATGTTAAAGGTGGAGGAGCATATTTTTAGATTTTGACATCACATCTATTTTAATCTATTTTTCAAGCACTACAAAAAGAGGTTTGTCCTTTGTAAACTCAAAAAATGTATGAATGATTATGAAATTCACATAAAAATAAAATGTATATTAAAACCAATACTCTTTAAAAAGCGATCCTTATAATAACCCCATGTTTAAGGAGAAATAATAACCCGCGTGTTTAAGGAGAATGTTTTTAAAATATCTATTTTAATATATTTATTTTTTATTTGTTTTAAATATAATTTTATATTTTTAATAGTTTGCAGAACCTTATGCGCTATCATTTAACAACGTTCCAGTAAATATGTACTGTCTCATATTTTCGTTTATTAAAATTAGGTTCTAGGTTAAAACGTTTAATTCGTGAACATGTCAGATGGTCCTCGATTTTTTTATATATATATCTGTGTCTATTTCAGTTCAAATTAATTTCTTAAGAATATATTTTTTTTAACTCACAACTTTATAAGCATTTGAATTTTTTATTTTACTTCACTGAATTACTGTGTAAATACTGAATATTTAGTGAAAATAATCAATTTATACTAGATCAGATTCAAACAAAGTTAAAACTCTTATTTGTTCGTCTGAAAGAGACGCTTCTCGGGAGTTGTTGACTCGTTCTAATGATTCAGTTCGATTCGTTCAGAGCAGTCTTGTGAACCTGTTCAGCTAGTTCATTAAAAAGAGTCGACTCCAGAGAACGATTCATTCACGAGTCGTACGTCTCTAGTAGAACCAAAATAAGGGCATTTGACTTCCGCTTCTCTCCTGTTCAAAACACCATGGCGCCCGGTGTCGGACTGATGTCGCTTCTCCTCCTGACTCTGGCATTGGTCACGGCAAGTATTAACTTTGTCTGTTTCTTTAAATAGTATCATTTTAATCAAGCGTAAAGGGGGTTTACTAATAGATGCACTGGCTGGTGTGCGGATGTTTTCTCCATTAGGCTACTTGTAATTATGAGATAGGGATTTTATGTTACATTTACGAAAAGTGTCATACTTTTCAGTGTTTTGTAATTCAGACAATGTGCAATTTATAGATGAATATTCCGTGTTTGTCAGATGTCAGATCTTTAAAGCTGACAGGTGCGTCCAGTCTGTCATGTCTTGTGACTTGTCATGTGAGGAAGTCAGTTATCAAACATAAACATGATAATGGCAATTTGTTTTTGTTATATGTAAAGGGATAATTCGCCAGAAAATGACAATTGTTTGTCATCATTTATTCATCCTCATGTTGTCCATAACAGTATGATTTTCTTTCGAAACATTAATATTTTAAAGTATGGCGAAAAAGCTCTTTTCCATACTAATGAAAATGAATGGGGACTGGGACTAAAACAAAATAAAAATAACATTGTGTCACTCAAATCCTCTTTATATAGAAATAAAATAGTTTAGATATTCTGCAAAATATATTTGTTTGTGTCCAATGGAAGAAAGCAAGGCAGCTTGGAACATAAGGCTGAGTAAATAATTACACTCTCTGGAATACTGTATTTAATATCCATTGGTGATTTTTATTTATTTACATTTAGTAATTTTGCAGACACTTATCCAAAGCGTCTTACAATTGCGTAATACATAAAGCGATTCATCTTGAAGAGGCAAACAGACAGAGGAAGTGCTCGTAACACCAAGCCTCAGACATTGTTCAAATAAGTACAAGCTAGCAAGAGAAGGAGAGAAAGAGAAAGATGACGATTTTGAAAAAGTGAAAAGTTTTTAGTTTTTTTTGTTGTTGTTGGGTGATCTGTTTCCTTTAGCTCTTGACAAACTATTTTCATGTTTTTAAAGCACACTGTACTTTCATTTTTAGTATGCCACAAAGCCCAGTTTCTCCATCGATTACCATCAAAACTGCTTCCTTAAAGATGGAGAGCCATTTCGCTACATCTCCGGCAGCATCCACTACAGCAGGATCCCCAGGGTCTATTGGAAGGACAGGCTACTCAAGATGTACATGGCTGGTTTGAACGCCATCCAGATGTAAGAGGAACTGACTATGACTCAGTGTCAGTCATATCAAATATTACGAGTTCGACATTGAAAACCTGTAGAAATTGCGATTTCCAAGTCTGGAAAATCATGGATGTTAACAATGTGACATTTTTGTAGTAATATACTTTTTTCCCGAGCTATACAATATGTTAAGTTGCTTGATGCAGATACAATTGATTCTGAAATGATTTTGTAATGTGTAGTAATCAGTGTCAGAATATAATTTTTCTTCAAGCTTTTTACAAACCCGTTTCAACTCAGATTTTCCAAATGAACCCACAGATATGTGCCATGGAACTTCCACGAGCCGGTGCCTGGTCGGTACGACTTCAGCGGGGACCGGGATCTAGAGCACTTCCTACAGCTGTGCCAAGACATCGGCCTGCTGGTCATCATGAGACCGGGTCCCTACATCTGTGCGGAGTGGGATATGGTGAGAAATGACTGAGAGACAACTAAATGGCAGAGGCACACGTATTTTTACATGCGTGTCCTATAAAGTCAATCATTCTGATTTAATTCAAATATTTAAAGTATTATTTGATCGACGTGCTTAACCTGAATATATTCTTTTGGAATCATGAGAAGACTGATGTAATGATTTGAATGTTATTTTAAAGTTTAAACTGTGTCCGCTACTCTAATATTTCAACAGATGAGCAGTTGTGTATTGTGTAAAGAAACGTGTTTTGTAAAGGAAACAGAATATCACAGCTGCCTCAATATTTCTGGTTTTAGGGGGGGTTGCCTTCCTGGCTGTTGAAAAAGAAAGATATTTTACTGCGATCATCTGATCCAGGTAATAGTTATTGATTAACCTAAGATGAGAAAATATGCAGTTGAATGAATGAAATGCATGGCTTATAAACTGCAGTAATTCATTCAGGGCTCTTTGTATTATTCTAGATTACCTTGCAGCAGTGGATAAGTGGATGGGGCAGTTGTTGCCCATCTTGAACCGTCAACTGTACCAGAACGGAGGACCCATCATTACAGTGCAAGTAAGACCGTTATATAATAATCACTCTAATGAAAGAGCATCTATTTATATATGTGTGTGTGTGTGTGTGCGTGTGCGTGTGTGTGTGCGTGTGCGTGTGCGTGCGTGCGTGCGTGTGTGTGCGTGTGCGTGTGCGTGTGTGTGTGCGTGTGCGTGTGTGTGTCAGATGTTTGTTTACACATTTAAAGATATGGTTTCACACCTTGCATATAGCTCAACCCATGGTACTAATCAGTGATATTTCCTGTTGAACTAGTATTTCACAATCGTCCATTTCTTTTCCGCCTTTTTATTTAATATTCAAGTTGTCTGCTTAGGATTTTTATGGGTGTGATGAATAGTTGTACCCTATTAAGCCATTTCATTTTGTGTGTGTGTATATAATATATTTGAAGAGTAAAAATATATGCAATGTGTAGATACATAACATATTTATGTATGTATTTTCACCCCTTTTCATGGAAAATAAATAATTTTCCCCATATGCAGGTAGAGAATGAATATGGCAGTTACTTTGCCTGTGATTATAATTACATGCGGCATCTCAGCCTGCTGTTTCGCGCTCATCTGGGAGATGAGGTGGTCCTGTTCACCACAGATGGAGCAGCTGTGGGTTATCTCAAGTGTGGATCCCTCCAGGGCATCTACGCCACCGTTGACTTCGGCCCAGGTGTGCATATCCTATATATCACCCATATGACTTATATATTACCTTCACGTTCCTAAGTGTTTATAAAAATGCTTATTACTAAACCAATACAGGCTTTTAACACTGTAATTCTGGAATTCAGTAAAAACTGTATTTTTGTGCAGGTTCAAATGTAGCTGCTGCTTTTAAAGCACAGAGACATGCAGAGCCACGTGGACCTTTGGTAAGAAGCAAAAACTTCCTATCAGTGGTTGAATATAAAGACGATGGAAGGCAAAGCTACATTTACATGTATTTAAGATGCAAATGTTTTTATCTGAAGCAGTAAAATGTGATGTTAAACATTTGTAATAGATAGAAATGTGCTTTGGGAAATGAAAACGAAGGCTTTTTTGCAGGTGAACTCTGAGTTCTACACAGGCTGGTTGGATCACTGGGGCCAGAAACACTCTGTGGTTCCCACAGCTGCTATTGTCAAGACCCTCAATGAAATTCTGGAAGTGGGAGCCAGTGTTAACTTGTGAGTTGGTCGCCCATAATAACAACTGAACTGAGATATCCATTTTACACCGACTTCTGAAATGTATTGATTTTTGTATTTTACTTTATTAAATTTTTGTGTTATTGGTTTTCAGATATATGTTCATCGGTGGAACTAACTTTGGCTATTGGAATGGTAGGTTTGCAACTCAAGAAGCCAAAAAAAGTTTGAATGCATGTCGATTCATGTTTTTATTAAATTATAGGCGCCAACACTCCTTATAGTCCTCAACCAACCAGCTATGACTATGACGCCCCGCTTACAGAAGCTGGAGACCTCACAGAAAAGTATTTTGCCATAAGAGAAGTCATCAAAATGGTAAAGATTGGAAAAGTAGCTATTGCTCAAAAGAATTATGTTTTTTTTTTTTGAAAGAGAAATTCAATGGCCGCTAAAGATGCAAACTGATCTGATTGTGTTTTTTGTGTGTGTGTGTGTGTGTGCGTGTGTGTGTGTGTGCGTGTGTGTGTGTGTGTGTGTGTGTGTGTGTGTGTGTGTGTGCGTGTGTGTTTTTATACAGTATAAAGAAATACCAGGGGGACTGCTGCCTCCATCAACACCTAAATTTGCTTATGGGCAAGTGCAGATGAAGAAGGTTATAATCTTTTTGCATCTTTGCCTGTCTACTGTTGTGACTTGATTGATATTTTCTGTATAACACCTCAGTTTTTCTTGCGACTGAAGTGTGAATGATATCTTTGTCCTTGCAGCTCAAGACTGTGTCAGAGTTGTTACAAATATTATCTTTCTCTGGCCCTGTGAAAACTCTTTACCCACTAACATTTACTGAAATGAATCAGGTATGCCCACATCTCATCAGTAAATGTGAAGTTATGTTCAGTCGTGTTAGTTATTTACATCTTCTTCGTGCATTGATTATGGATGTCTCATTATCTGGTCAGGCATTTGGCTTTATGCTGTATCAGACTGTGTTACCTGTCAACTGTGTGAAGCCCACCCCGCTGTCGTCCCCTCTAAATGGAGTCCACGATCGGGCCTACATATCCATCGATGGCGTAAGAACTCTGTTGACTGTCTTACTGAGCTATGAGTTACTCAATCATTATAGCTGCGATGGTGCTCTTTTAACATGAGAAAGTTTTTGCACCGATTTATGTCTAATTAGAAGCTTTTGCACAACACAACATTCATATACGCTACCGTTCAAAAGTTTGGGGCAGCAAGATGAAGCAGCACAATGTGTTCAACATTGATAATAATAATACATGTTTTTGAGTATCAAATCAGCATATTAAAATGATTTCTGAAGGATCACGTGACACTGGAGTAATGATGCTTAAAACTCAACTTTGATCACAGGAATATATTACATTTTAAAATATATTCACATAGAAAAATTGAAATTGTTTTAAATTTGTAATAGTATTTCAAATTTGTACTGTTTTCACTGTATTTTTATTAAATCAATTTTGAGCATATGAGAGTTCTTTCAAAACATTACAAACTCTTACTGACCCCAAACGTTTGAACAGGATTGTTAAATGTCATCCTTTGCTTATTAAATCCTTGTATTGTTTAGATTGCGGTTGGTATTTTGGAGAGGAACAAGGCACTCACCATTGATATAACGGGGAAAGCTGGCAGTCGTGTGGACATCCTGGTGGAGAACATGGGGACAATCAACTACGGCAGAGAAATTAATGACTTCAAGGCAACCAAAACTTTCCTATCCACTTCCTGTTTTACTAACTCTCAGTCCCTCGGCCTGTTCTAACGATCATAAATCCCACTGAAAAATGTAGACGGTAATTCCTCTCACAGCTTTCAAGCTGTCCACAGCAGACTTCAAAAACATTGCTGTTAATTGAAATAAAGCTAACATAAAATAAAATCTAAATATAAGATACTATTTTTTTTAACTAAATGAACATCAGAAAATGAAGCACTAAAATGAAACCGTAAATAAATAAATAAAACACTTAAACTGAAATAAAAAATTAAACTTAAATTTGAAAATGTAAATATTTAGTAGTAATACAAAATATTAGTAAATGTAAATGCACAAATTCTTAACTTCTATAAGAATAATAACTATTTTATCCTTTCTTCCCTTGTCCATGTCTCTTTCACTTCCTCAGGGTCTGGTGTTTAATCTGACTCTGGGTGCTGATGTTCTGGGGAACTGGACGGTGTACTCTCTGAGTATAGATGAAGCAGTGCACAAGGGTCTGTTATCAGCATCGAGCGGATTCATCTCCACCTCCAGCAGCTTTAATACATCCCCTGCTCCTGCTCTTTCACCTCCGGCCTTCTACGCTGGCAGCTTCATCATCCCCGACGGCATCCCTGACCTCCCTCAGGACACATACATCCAGTTTCCCAACTGGAGGAAGGTAGGAGTCTTAACTGATTCTGTGGTTAAACTGAAATGCATTTATAAAAGATCAGATTCACAATAGATCAGCGCTGGTGTAATAAAGAGATCACATCGCATGTTTTATTTCAGGGTCAAGTGTGGATTAACGGCTTTAACGTGGGCCGCTACTGGCCGTCCCGTGGGCCACAGATAACACTCTTTGTCCCTGCCCACCTGCTCAGCACCTCGGCCCAAAACAACATAACTGTCCTGGAGCTGGAGGCGTCACCTTGCTCCTCAGGAGCCTGCACTGTGGAGTTCACTGACACTCCTGTCATAAACGGCACTGTGAAGTCAACCGGCCACTACAAGAGAAGTTCAACAGACAAGACCTTCTGGAGCAGAACGAACTTAGAATAAAACATGTACTGATTTGAAGGAGTCTACAGGATGAAGTTGTTAAAGATATAACACGCATGAGTACTGAATGGATCATATGAGGATCACTGTGAATCTACAGTAATATATCGCACATGTACAGTAATGTACTGTACAGTAATTCTCAGGTGTCAAGCTGCTCAGAGAATGAGCTTTGGTCTTAATTTTAATGCACTAGATGCCTTCAAGATGATGTTATCATTGATTTTCTACTGCTGAGTTCTTTTATTTGCACTTTTAATTCTATTAGATAATACTAGAAATCTTAGTTTTTATTTGGACAAACATGCTACGGTGTTTTGTCAAGTGCTCTTCTTTCTTTTTGCAATGCATTTTGGATAATCCTTTGAAATAATGGTAAATGTTTTTGTATCTGTATCTTTTAATTGTACTGTTAAAGCCATATAAAAACCCATGAACTGTGTGCAAAATAAACTGCACTGTTTTATACAGTCTTTACCAGTGAAATATGGTGTTTTCACATTTGTTTTATTTCAGGAGTCTAAAGTGGGGTGTTTAAAAGAATTTTATTTTATATGTGAAATCTGCAAATAAACAGATGTTGTTAACCAGCATGTTAACCTTTTCTTATGTATATAATCCAAAACATTATTTTGCATAAATATGATGGCATGCAAAACAAACTTAGGATGTGAGATGCTCATTATGACAGACAATCATTGTCCAAATACCACAGATTCTTTCAAACACCGTTTCTTCTTTCAGTGTCAAATATTTAATAATAATGATGATGTTGTGAAATTACGTAATAATATTGTTATCTATTCTGTTTGTCTGGGCCTCAAAAATAAAATAAATATTGAATGGAAATTTGAAGACCCAACTAAAAGCCACTTTTAAAAGGCAAGGACAGCGTGAACAGAAGAAAACTGTTTAGTTTCTTATCTTTTTAGTCCTTTCGTTTTGAAAAGGGCATCTGAAAACCCAAAACCTAGTAAAAATGTTCATGGTGCATCATCTGGTCGAGTACGCTCGTGCCCGAGTTCCTGCGGATTACGTTGAGTTGTGCACGCGCGTTCGTAATTGTAACCGGAAGTGAAGTCGCCGTCAGCGCGTAGGCTGTGTACAATATGGTAAGTGACAATCACAAAAAGCTTTTATTGCTTTAAACAAAAACATATATAGGATGTTTCGTTCTTATATGAAGTTCAGAACACTTTAAGTTTAAATACTATGATCTTTTGTTCGCGAAAGTCTCGAGTATGTCGCTAAAACAGCCTAGCCTGTTAGCTCTCATGCTAGCCAACGTCAAACTAACGTTACTTTAATGTAACGTCACGCAATATTGAACGTTGGGCTCTTGTGTCAGTTAAATATACGTCATCTAAATTATATTTGGAAAGAAATGCTCCTATGTGCATTTAAATGCTGCGAAAATGATATTATAATTATAGTTAACTCAATAATAATAATACACATCGACGTGGTAAAGAGCACTTAACGTTAGATGAAGAGTTTGACTGTTGTTTTAGTTTTTATTGGACTTTATCGATTATGTAAATAATTGTCTTTATTTTTTTATTTTAAGTAAAGTTTTGTTGTAATACCATTTGAAATGACTAGTCATCGTTTGTTTTGTTTTGCGCGGTTTAGTGGCTTTTATGCGAAATCACTTATGCAATAGTAAGTATAAATCATTTCACAGTCATACAATACACAGGTTTACTCACGAATGTCTAGCTAACGTTACCTGGCTAAATGCCTCGAAACTAGGAGTGTCTTTCGCAAATCCAGAGGCTTATTCCTCCTTAAAACCGTATTAGCTTGTTACATATGTAAACATGACTTTGACTACTTTGAGATTTAATCACACTCCTCTCTGTTTTAGATGATGCACCTCTTTGGATCTCAAGAAGGATCACCTCCCCGAGTATGAGATCTGACGATCTGCACTGGATATTATAAGAGGATGAAAAGCAATCTCTGTCACAAAAACAGTACAAATGATATGACCGTTCTCCTCACATCAGTCACCACACTCATCAACTAAAGAGTTCATTGTTGGCCATCTACAGAAAATCTTTTTATATTACGTCATCGAAATCATGGTGGACAACCGATACGCCACGGCGCTGGTCATCGGCTCCGTGCTGAGCCTGCTTGCCACCGTCTATCTCTCTGTTGCCATGGGAACGCAGCACTGGTACCAGTACCACAGCCAGCCGGCCAGCAACGATGCCAACAACGGCTCGGACCTGCAGACGCTGCGGCAGGACTTTGAGGGGGAGGACATGGATGAGGGGAGCTACAGCGTCGCTCTGTTCCGGCTGAACGGCACGCTGGGTCTCTGGTGGCGCTGCATTCTGGTGCCCAAAGAGTTTAAAGAGCCTGGTAAGGAGAGGAACTTATAGTTAGTTATGGATTATAAGTTGTGCATTCGGTTAAAAACTGATGTTTAAGTATTTTGCTTTGTCTCTCTTCTCGCTCTCCGCTTCCTCCTTTCCAGATCCGATAAATCCGGTGACTAAATGTCAGGCTTTTACTTTGCCACAGCAGTGGGAATCCAAGTACAAATCTCCTGGGAATATTAACAGTGGAGAAGATCTGCTGCGTACATGTACGTCCTGACTCTAAATCAATCATGTACACACACCTATACTTTCTAGAGCTTTCTTTAGGTGATATTACATTTTATTTATACACTAGGCTGGGGTTTTTCTAAATTATTACTTTTATCCAGTAAAGAGGCATTGAACTAATCAAAAGTGACAGTGAAGACATTTATAACGTTACAAATAAATGCTGCTCTTTTGAACTCTATTCATCAAATAATCCTGAAAAAAAGAATGTATCATAGTTTTCACAAAAAATATGAAGCAGCACAACTGTTTTTTAACATTGATAAGAATAATACATGTTTCTTGAGCATAAAATCAGCATATTAGAGTATTTCTGAAGATCATGTGACACTGAAGACTAGAGTAATGATGCTGAAAGTTCAGCTTTGAAACACAGGAATAAATGACATATTAATATATATATTAAAATAGAAAAGTTATTTTAAATATAATAATATTTCACTATTACTGTTTTACTGTATTTGTGATCAAATAAATGCATTCTTGGTGAGCAGAAGAGTCTTCTTTCAGAAACAGTCTGCAAACTTTTGAATATAGTGTATATATATATATCGGGAAGATTTTAATTTCTTTTCATTTACATCACACATTTAATTTTAAACTTAATGACCAAATAAAACGATGTTAAACCTATACTGCCTAATTTTATATTGCCATTAAAATCATTGTGAAGGCATTGAAAATATGAAATATATTGCTCAGCTCTGACTAGCACTCGTTATAAAATCACGCTGGGACAATGAAACACTGAAAAGGGTTCTCAACATCATTTTTAATGCTCATTGCATTCACTTAGTTATTGTTTAATACTATGAAAAGCTCTTTGAGTGCCTAGAAAAGCGCTATATAAATGTAACAAATTATTATTAATTGTTTATTGTCTAGACCAGTGGTTCTCACTTCCAGTCCTCGCGCCCCCCCGCTCTGCATATTTCGTATGTTACTCTTATCGCTTCAGATGTTTGTTCTATTCGAACGTAAAGTGCCCTGCGAAGTAGACATCACAGGATATTCCTCCATGATTCCAGTTCGAAGCGGACGTATATATTCCATTCAAAGTGCACTGAAGTGTGCGAGACGTGAATTAAAATTGAATATATTTACAGAGGTATATGATGTCACACTCGTCCGTGCGTGAAGACGTTGCGCAGCGCAAATCCATGAATGAATGTTCGAAATAAAGTAAACTTCAGCGGATTTCCTGCTCAGGGAGTAGGGAGCAACGGAGTGTAGGGAGCAACACCCTGTGTAGGGAGCCTGTGTAGGGAGCAACGGACCCTGTGTAGGGAGCAACGGAAGGGAGCAACGGACCCTGTCAATTCAACGGACCCTGTGTAGGGAGCAACGGACCCTGTGTAGTATGTGTAGGGAGCAACGCCCTGTGTAGGGAGCAACGGAGTGTAGGGAGCAACGGACCCTGTGTAGGGAGCAACGGACCCTGTGTAGGGAGCAACCCTGTGTATTGTGTAGGGAGCATGTCAATCGGAACACAGTTCATGCATGGATTCTAACAAGCTGATTATCTGTCAGGTGTGTTAACAAAGAGAGACATGCAAAATATGACAGGACTGGAATTGAGAACCTCTGTCTAGACACAGTCCTAGCAAACCTTTAAGTTTCCATATATAGTATTTTAACCAGCATCAGCGAGCAACATTATGTTTTGAATGTTTGTGTCCACAGACCTGTGGAAGTGTCAGTTCCTGCTGCCGCTGGTCTCTGTGGGGCTGGTGTTTCTCTCGGCGTTGATCGGAGTGTGCGCCTGCCTTTGCCGCAGTATCACTCTCACACTATTCGTAGGGCTGCTGCATCTGTTGGCCGGTAAGACATTAAGAACAGCGAATGGCTATTTTCCACAGCTCCCAGAAAAAGAGATACAATTTGATGTATATTGTTTTCTCAGGCTTGTGTACCATGGCGACTGTATGTTGTTTCCTTGTGGGCGTGTATTTGTTACACGAAATATCCAACCTGCCCGAGGGGATGGACTATTCACCGGGCTGGTCCTTGTTTTTGGCTCTGGTCTCGTCTCCGCTGCAGATCATGGCTGCCACGCTCTTCATATGGGCCGCGAGGAGCCACCGCCAAAACTACACTCGAATGACAGCCTACAGGGTTGCTTAGGCAATAGAGGACTGACTATAGAGTCGCCGAAGGGATTGTCTGCTCTCACAGAAAGCACCCAGCCATGTTCGCTTCAGCGGCTGCTTTTACCACTAACCAAGCTAAAGTTATGAAGGAAACAGTCAGAACTCACCGCTCAAAGTTAGTAGGTTAACTAATGCCGTCCACCTGTAGCACTGTCCTGTGAATATAGTCATTTCTTGAAGGATCTTTCTACTATATAACTGCCTTTTTAACCACTCTGTTAGCGTCTGCTGTTGAGGATGAGAAACTAAACTTCTCGCTCAACAGAAAAGCATCTATAAACTTTAAACAGTAGTTATTCAGGGCTTCACCTTTTGTTTAGTCACACTTTACCTGTTGACTAAATTTATTTTGATGTTAGGTTTAGTTTCATCTCAGCGTGTTTTAAATAACACCTGTTTTTTTTATTCAGCCTGTGTTGTAGCTACTTAGTGACATCTTGAAACGATTGCATTTTAGCGCTTTGCAATCCCAAGATGCAATAGGGTTTTGCCTTGGCCTGAAAGACTGAATGTTTGTTTCCGTCTTAAACGTTAACCACTTGAGCCTTTTGTGTTTTCCTGAACATTTGGTTTGCTTATTGATTTTTTTCTTGTGCTCTGCATTGGTTATACTCTGTTGTTTTCATTTAGTTTCTCTTTGAGAATGTATTTCAGTACTTTACACTTGTTTAGTGACTTAGAATCCAGTTATAATGTTCTGTGATGATTTATGTAGTCATTTAAAACATCTCAGCTGTGGTTTATATACTTATTTATACTTCATTTAAAACATTTAGCTGGTGCACGTTATTGATTGTTTTTGTTTTACTATGATATTGTTTTTGATATACATTGCAGATTAGGATTGCATAATGTTATGTAATGTCAGAATCATAATGTAACATTGGTGAAATTAGAGCAAAGGCACAATTCAATTTGTCAATTTGTTTATTCTTTGACTTAAAACATCCAGTAAGTACTGTCATTCATCACATATATCATACGCACTTTGACATAAAAATCTGTAGATGGCTTTCAGTCAGTTGTAGATTTAACTGGCATAATATTGTGCAAAAATCATACCAGTGGTAAAAATCACACGGTGCACATCCAGCTTCACTTGATTGCATTGTGCCATGTGGTTTATTCTGCGTATTGTATTATTTAAAATCATATTTTTTTCAAGTGAGTGCATTATTTCGAGTCCATGAGAGACTCAGTTTTCTCAAAGCAATCAGGAAAGAGCAACAGCATATCAGCAATACAGTCAAGAGGATACCTCGTACTCCACTGTGACATCATCGTGATGTCAACACTTCAGACTGTTTTAGCTTTTTATACAGTTTTGTACATGTTCATGTCAAGTGAACATTTTGCTGGTCGCAATAAATATCTTTTCATCCAAAACACTGTTGCTCGTGATTTAGCAGCAGATAAATGAGGTATTCATTGTCATATAGCTACAAATCAGTACATAGCGTATACCTGAATTACAAGTTAAAATCATTTCAGTGACATTCTTGAGAAATCATCTGATTGGAGGTAATTGTGCTGCGTTTCATATCATTTCTTCTCTCATCCTTCAGTCTTTCTGCACCGTTGGAATCGTCAGCATCATCTTTTTTCCCAAGTGAAAAGCGATTCCCTTTTCATAGTACGCAGCCTCATTGATAAAGAAAGGATGAAGAGTCTCTTCTTCCTCATATTTCACAGTTTCTCCAGAAAATGACAAAAATAAAGGATCTCCCTGCTTGAGGAGACAGAAGTCTCTGTCCTAGAAAACAAAGATAATTTCACTGAAAACTATTTCGATTGTGGCTGCATTTCACATAAACATGTCTAGTTCCCATTATAACCAAAATCAAGAAAACAAATTATATTTAGCATTTTTAAAATAATTAAGATTGCATTTCATGCACGGTGACTTCGTGATATACAACGCATTTTTGCATATAGACATCTTATTTTTTATAACTAAAATGAACTTTTTTAAATTTAAATCAACAAATACAGCTGTTATGAATGAACACTTCACTGTTAGTGCTGGATACATTACTTACATATTGTAGTCCGTCACTGATTATAGATTACATGATTGCGGTCAGTATAATCTATAATACTTGTTTCAGACTATTTTTGGATTATTTTTATATTTCTAAGTTTAAACCTAAGTTTAAATTGGATTATTGTTAAAAAAAATATAAATAAGATAAAAAATACAATTTTTTTTTTTGTCAATATCAACTGCATTAAACATTACATTACTGTAGTGTTTCCCAAACTGATAAATTAAAGAACTCCAGGAGGTTTATAAGTTTACTAAGAGCTAATAACTAATTATATCATAAAAATCTAAACAACATCTATATATATTTTTTTTTAATTAAAACCTGAACACCCAAATGTGAAATATTGAGTTTACCTTCAGGTCAATATATCGATTAACTGACATCAGAGAACATGTGAATGCATTTTTTAATTATTGAAAAATTATCTTTAAATCTTAGGGGGACTTGCAATCCATAAAAAAGTAACTGTAATGTGATTATGAGTATTCTAAAATGTAATATAATCCAATTACAAGTACTACACTTTTGGAATTTGATTACATAATCCAGATTACATGTAGTCAGTTACAACCTTTAGACTTTTTTCACCATTACTATAATAGTAAATGTAGAAAGAAAATAAAGTATGTCCTTTTCTTATGATCTGGACATGTTCATGCTGATTCTGTGTAAATATAATAAATAGCAGCACGATTGGCACCTGCAGCTGAGGATGAATGGCAGCGGTGAGAGTCCGAGTCTCTGGATCTCTGGGATAATCTACACTTCTGATAAACTTAAAGGTTTCCACATCCCCGCCTTCAAACACCGTTCCTGAAAACAACATTCAAAATAAAACACACTTAGTAATATAATATACAGAATGTTCACAAGTAAGCCACGTCTGTTTAGGTCTTACAGTACCGGAGTTGAATTTGTGGATCCAGTCTATTGTCAAGTCGACAGCCTCTTTCATAATGATATAGATATCGGCCCTGACGACACCATGCGGCTGCGGCCCGACCTCTATTGCTACAGAAACACAGGTCATCTGAATGTGCATTTGTGGTTAAATACACAAAGCAAACGCAATGAGAGGATCACCATCACTTACAAAAGCCATGCTTGGACACAGACTCCAAGGAATAAGCATCACTAATCGGGACATCCAGAACCAGCACTCTCACAGGCACTGTGGTTATCTTAGTCTTAAATGTGTACATGACAACACACAATATTAAAACACACATGCACTGACACATAAACAAAAACATAGGTCTGTGGCTCTTAACTGGTTTTCTTCAGGACCTGTATTCTGCACCGAATATTCTGTATTATCAGTGCTGGGTTGTAAATTGTAACTGTTACATTATAACAGTATTATATAACGGTATTATTGCCTCTTCAAGATTAATCGCTTTATGTACTCCCCAATTGTAATTCGCTTTGGATAAAAGCGTCTGCTAAATGACTAAATGGAAATGTAATCTGTATTATGTAATCAGATTCCAAAAAAATTAGTACTTATAATTAATATTTTAAAATGTTCATAATCAGATTGCAGCTACTTTTATGGATTAAATAATAATTTAACAACACATTTCCGTGTTCTCTGATGACAAGTAATGGTCATATATTTTTTAACAATAACAAGTAAAAATACATTACAACACTGGATGTTTTTACATATTTATTGTTCTATTCTATGACTTCTTTTCTTTTTGTTTTGCTAGTAAGTTGCAGTTAGTTTTTTTAATTGATCAGTTTTTTTCCCTTGCTATTGGTCTAAATTGTGGTCAAACCTCCCACCAGTTGAGAACGGCTGACCCTAGTTTCCAGTATGGTGTTTACTGAAGCACACTTGTGACGCTCTTGCCTGTAAGTATCTGCAGATGTGCAGGGTCACCCAGTCACTGGTTGTGTAATGGATGAGTGTGAGACCCATGTTAGATGTGGTGTTGTGAAGGTCACAGATCATGTCTGTTGCGTCTGTGGATCCTTTCGGCCCCAGCAGATTGTTCAGGTCCCGAGCACGCCGGACTTCATACGGGCTGCTGTCTGTAATAGGACAACTGCAAGAAACAGAGGATTTTAGAGATACACAGTAACATATTTGCATGCATAAATATATTTAATATATGTTTAAATATAATTGTGGTGCTGCACGACAAGTCAACCCACAGCCGCAACCACCACAGACACTGAGGGGACAACTTAAGACCCCTAAATAAGAATGAATGACAACTACGAATACAGTATTTATTATAAATTTAACAGTCAAAATGACAATCAAATCAAAGTAGGCGGAGGAGTTGACTTTTTAACGCTGAAAGTGAGCAAGTTAAGATGGAAGTGGTGAAACATTTAATATCTGACAACTGTAGAATAGATAGAAATGTTAAAATAACTGGCAGTAACATCTAGTGATGCAAACTACTCGACTTTCTATCTCAAATTTCATGTAAAGTTAATGTTATTCCTATAGAACGTGACAAAGCATAAAATGTTTTGTGTGTTCCTAGGCATATAAACATTTATAAAAGTCGTTTAGCAGATGCTTTTATCCAAAGCAACTTACAAATGAGGACATTATGGAAGCAATCAAAACCTACAAAAGAGCAACAACATGCAAGTGCTATAACAAGTCCTGGTTAGCCGAACGCAGTACACGTAGGAAGAAAACGAGTATATAGAATATAGAAAAAATAAATTTTGTGTTAGTTTAACAAGAAAAGCTAGCAGTTAAAGAATAAATATGCAATTGTCAGAAGAGGGTCAAAGATGAAGAGATGTGTTTTTAGCCGTTTCTTGAAGATGGGTAAGGATTCAGCTGCTCTGGATTGAGTTGGGCAGGTCACCAGATGGGAACAGTTAATGTAAAAGTCTGTGAAAGGGATTTTGTGTCTCTTTGGGATGGTACAGTAATGCGTCGTTCACTTGCAGAACACAAGCTTCTAGAGGGCACATGAGTCTGAAGTAGTAAACATGAGTGTATGCGAGCATATATTATAATATATCTCGCTAATGAATTCATCCCAACTAAAATAAATAATAGACCTAGAAAGTAGAATCTTCACTGTTTTATTTTCTAGCGTAACGTCTGAATATATTTCATTCATTCATGGTGCAGTTCCACATCTCACCTCAGCGTGTCTCTGTTGAAGCAGCGGTTCATGTCCTTGTCGGTGTATCTTCTGCACTCTTTCACAGCCCGTGGGTTCGACAGCACGGTTGTAACGGGAATCGGCCACGCGTCCTCTCCCTTCTCTTTCCGCTGCCGCTCCATCTCCTGCACCACATACACACCGGACAGCTCGTTCCCATGGGTGCCGCCGCATACGGCCATACGAGCCAGTGCTGGCAGCGACACTAATGCCATCTACAACAGAAAAGTAATAACAGTGTTATTTAGAGTTTCAAATGCCATGGCAATATTTTAATGTCTGTCTACAATCATCATTATAATATCATCATGAACCCAGTTGTCTGAATACTGATTTATAGTCTATTGCATGTTGTTATCAATCACACTGTATTAGTTTATTACCTTTTTTCAATTTGCGTTTGCAAATAATCAACAGTGAGTGAGAAAGGTGTGACATCTTGACAGTTAACAGTTAAAGCTATTTGACTTCCATTTTAAGTGTATTAGTGTGAACGTGTTTTTTTATTATTATTATTATTAAATTAATTCAGGTTGACCCACAACTAAAACCTATCCAGCTTATTCTTCAATACGGAAGTAAGCCTATGGGTCAGACTTCCGGTTCATTAGCCACTATAATAGTGGAAATAACAAGGTTAGAAGGGATACAGCTACAACTACTACTGGGTGTGTGCAAATCAATATGACGTAATTATTGTCACACTTTACAACAATAATTACTGTTGTTGCATTATTGTAAGGAGTAGGTTTAGGGCTGGGGTAGGTGAAATGTAATGTAAAAAATGTAATTTTTGTTATCTTCCAGTTTTAGTTGTATCCCTTCTAGCCACAACCAGAATAACAACGTGCAGTAAATGGAAAAACTCTTCGCACTACTAACCAGTGTGTTCATAATTAAGATAATGCATTAAAATAATATAGTAAGACACACTAATTTGCAATATCAAGCAGCAAAACGAGCTGTTTTGTACAGCTATAAATACTCGGACCAGATGAGACCAGAAGCCAGTCCCATGAAATTCCCAAATGACCGCGCCCGCTTATTTTAGCTCGTTTTTTTTATTCTAACCGACAATATTGTAGTTGACTGATGATTTGTAGAACTGAAGTTAATATACAACAAAACCATCATTAATTATCCCATGGCAGAGATCAACAGAACAAGGGTCACACATTGACTATTTAGCATGTTTGGCACAACAGCCTGAAAACTGCACTGCTAATGAGAACCGAAGACAACTGTTGGACTTCAGAAAACATTTACTTACTGAACAATGGGGTAAATTAAAATAAAGGAGTGCAGGCAAGTTATTATTTATTTCTATTTTCAACAAACTAAACCTGTTAAAATGTTCATTGGATTGAAATAAATGTTAACAATTTTTCCAGCTAGTTACAAAGGCAACATTTCTCATGTTTTATTTAGTTTAACTTGAAGTACTAAAATAACTAAAATACAAATTTATAAAAACTATAACGACATTTAGTTAAAAAAGCCAAAAAAAATGACAAAGAAAAACACAACAAAAACACTAAAACTTTAACTAAAATGAAAAAGAACAAATGATTTACCTTCATTTAACCAAGAGAAACCTCTCACAGATCTCTAAAAATGCATTTTACAGGATCTACTAACTCATTCAAAATACTAACAAAAACTTTTATAGTATGCTGTATCATTGATACTAGAGCGATGCTGGAAGAGGGAGTGTTTATGAAAAATGTTCTTAATATTGCATGAATCTCAAGAATATTCCATGTGTGTGTGTCTTCACATGAAGTTCTGCAGGGGATAAAAATGTACTCATCCTAGATGAACTTATGAGATCATAACATAAAAGATAGAAGATGTGCGAGTCACAGACACTTTTTCTTAGAATACAGTTTGTCTTTGGCTTAAATAGATCACATTACTTAAATCAACAAGAACCATTTCTTGAATTGCATGCAAACTGTGTAAAGTTGCAGTTCATAATAAATTTAAGGCCGATGGTAACTGTATTTATGTTTACTCTCATTTGGCGAATGTTTATCTATATGTGTATGCCTTTAAGAACATGTGACCATGATATTCATTTAAACTCTGCTGCTAGTGGAAGTTTGGCTGATTTCCTGCAAAGTGAAATATTCTGTTGCTCTGTTAAACAATATGCATTACTGAAGGCCATTATTGCAATCTGTCTCACATTCGACCACAGCATGCAACATATAAGAGCAAAAGCAGTAAAAGTGCAAGAAAACCTACCGTTATTGCTAAGACAGAAGTAATGCTGTGTCACTCCTCCTTCCAGCTGCTTTCCCTCTAATCGTCTTACTGACTGAAGTTGCTCAAGGCACAGCAGACCTTTGGACACATACGGTGAGGTGGGTCAGGGCATGCGTGCTGACACACTTTCAGTCGCTAAAGGCCTTATCTAGCCTCAGGGGCCACAACACTGCAGGAGCTGCATCTGCACACACAAACACACATTGACAGTTTATGACATTCTTCCCCAGTTGCTCAGTTTAGTAACATACGAAACAATGATTTACCTCGTTCTTCTCTGTCTGCTTCAGTCACATGCTCTGGATCATCAGTCACACTTGATGCTGATGTTACAGTGACTCTCACTTCCACTGGCCATGAAGCTCCAGCATTAAGCAAATGTTATGCTGACTCATACAAGCACTAAAACGAGAGTGTGGGGAAGGGGAAGCAAGGGGAGGGGGGGGGGGGGGACATGAAAGCTGAGAGGATTGCAGAACCCACCTAAACATAACGACTCTACATAATGACTGGGAAGAGCTGGGGAGGGTTTCGTAAACCAGTATTTCCTGTTACCGTTCCCTCGCCTTTCCTCGGGGCATGAACAACAGCTGTTGCAAAATCACCAATTTAAAAAAAACTCCTTTGATCACAGTTGCACTGCAGTTCTAAAAAGGGGTTTCCAATGCAATGCCATTGAAAATATTTAAAAGGAAAAGATAAATAGAACTACAGATGCCAATAAAAAACTTTAGTATTAAGAATGTGTCAGGACTGTGTAAATATAGCACTCCAAGCAGTGAAAATGCTGAAAATTTGGCAGGTTTCTTCATAATGTCCTGTTGTTCAAGTTTATCAAGTTTTGCAAAGTTTGGATGTTACAATCACAATATATTGGTCAATTTAGTAATTATGGGCCACACTCACCAACATATCAGCCTGTATTTGCTACACGATTAAATTATTATTATTATTATTATTATTGGGGCAGGAGCATACACACCAAATTTCACACAAATCAAACCAGCCACTGAAGACGATTTTGAAAAAGTAGCATTATTCAAACATGTAAATGGTGGATGCATGTTAAAGATAAACATATGCAGTGGCAAGAATTCAGAACAAGAATTTAGATTTTGTCAAACATGGTTGTAGAGGTGTTAGTGAAAATGTAAAGTTTTGATTTGTACAACATTTTGTAAACACTTGTTTTACCACACAACAAATACAAATATATCAATTGTTGTTATGGTAAGGAGCTTATTCAGATCTGACAAGTTATTAACCACTGAAATTTCATTGGCATGTTTTTTATGTATCCAAGTCATATTAGAGATATGATAGGACATCCACCAAAGATGATGCATACCAATTTTGAACTTCATTGATCATACGGTAATGGCGTTGTTAAGGACTTTCTATTATAGTGCCCCTTTAGTGCAATGTTTATGCAACTTTTATTCATCATCAGAATGCCCTGTGGCTTATAAGTATTACGTTTCTAATACATACGTAATACGTAATCTATCTAGGTCAGTGATAGGCAACTTCTGTCCCGGAGGGCCGGTGTTCTGCAGAGTTTAACTCCAACCCTAATCAAAAACACCTGAACCAGCTAATCAAGGTCTTCAAGATCACAAGAAAGTTACAGGCAGGTGTGTTTGATTAGGGTTGGAGCTAAACTCTGCAGGACACCGGCCCTCCGGGACAGAAGTTGCCTATGCCTGACTCATGCTGTAGGTCTTCATTTACATTTATGCATTTAGCAGACATTTTTATCCAAAGCGACTTACAGTGCATTCCGGTTATACATTTATTGTCAGTGTGCGTGTTCCCTGGGAATTGAACCTACAACCTTTTGCGCTGCTAACAATGCTCTACCACTGAGCCACAGGAACACCCTGCTCCTGGAGACCCACTGTCCTGCAGTATTTCAACCCTAATCAAACACACCTGAACCAGCTAATCAAGGTCTTCAAGATCACTAAACAAGTCACAGGCCAAGGGCCTCATGTATAAACGTTGCTTACGCACAAAATGGGCATAGAAATGACAGCACGGTTGTAACGGGAATCGGCCACGCGTCCTCTCCCTTCTCTTTCCGCTGCCGCTCCATCTCCTGCACCACATACACACCGGACAGCTCGTTCCCATGGGTGCCGACCGCATACTGGCCCAGTCACGAGCCAGTGCTGGCAGCGACACTGGAATGCCATCTACAGACAGAAGAGTATGATAACAGTTGGTTTCCAAATTATTGCTCTCAGAGTTTCAAATGCCATGGCAATATTTTAATGTATGTCTTTCAGTGATTTACAGTTCAGTGATTTTTTTAATGCTTAGAAGAGCAAGGACTAAGACTCAATTTAAATATATCACATAGAATGGCTTGAGGGTGAGTAAAACAATTTATATAAAGTAGTTTACTAATGATTTGTAGCACTCTTTCACAACAGCAAACGGGAATAATCTCCTGCACCACATGAAAAAATACGAGAGTGGCGGTTTTGTGTATAAAGGATTTTGTCCAGTGATTTACATTCAGTATAAATAAGACCAATACACAGAGGTGGACAGTAACAGAAGTAAATTTACTTGAGTATTGTACTTAAGTACACTTTTTGAGTATCTGTACTTTACTGGAGTATTATTTTTCTGGAAACGTGCGACTTTAACTTCACTATATTTGAAAGAAAAATATCGTACTTTGTTTCCTCCGCTACATTTATATCAAGGTCCTATAGTCGAAAGTCGTTGTATGTAGCAGTTTTTTCCTGTGTGCACATTTTCAGATTCACTGAACCCTTTTTTTCTTTAAAAATCTGGCTTGCGATCTGCCAGAACTTTCCTGTGTTGCCAAGTCTTACAGTATTTCTAAGCCTGCATTTTTCCGCATAGCTTTGAATGGACATTTGGTAGATTTTTTAAGCAAATCTGGCAAGCTCAGGATCATCCTCCCCTCTAAGCTAATTTAAACATCTAAAAGGGCATGTGTTAACTCATTAAAGCCCTTTGAAAAATTAACCATGTTTTTACTATAGTAACCATAACTATGGTATTTGCAGTCAGAGCCGATCCTCCCTACACGCAGAATACGCAAGCTGCGTAGGGCCCCCGAAACACCAGGGGGCCCCCTTGCTCTCAAAGATGTTTTCATTTTAGCTTCGTTTTTGAAGTTGACCAGCGGTTGTGAAAACATGAATGATCGATTATCTTAATGCGGTGCGCTCTCACCCTCTCTTTGTAAAAAGTCAGTCAAATCATGTAATGTGAACATCGTACAGTCTCTTGCATGAGACAAAAAAAAAAACGAGAGCACCGAGCTGTGGAAAATATGTTTCTCGAGCGCTTTCCGCGAGCGCGATTCGAGACGGAGTGAAACACGGACAAATGCGTTTGATCCATTCTTTCATCCCAAGACCCCCCCACCCCCCTGCCGCTGCCGGTGACACAGTTTTGCTTAGGTCCCCCAGAAGTCTAGGATCGGCACTGTTTGCAGAAAAATCACATTATCCACACATTTACTATTATCTCACTATAGTAACCATAATTATGCTATTTGTAGTAAAACTTCAGTAACTACAAATTTACCATAGTTTCATTATAGTAACTATATATATAAATATATAAACTTAGGCCTACTGGTAAATTGCTGCTAAAAACTGGTCAGGAAAGTGTATAAATCTGAACATTGTTTTACTGTCAAAACACTGCACATAAATACATATATTTTTTGCAAACAAATGAACAAATGAACAAAATGTTTTATCAAACTGTTTTACTTAGATAAGAATTTAAATCAATAAGCTGGGAATCGGAATTATAAAATTCAAACAATGCCCAACAATTTAAATGAAGTTCAATGATTTCTCAAAATTTTTATGAAACTGAAAATTCAAACAATGTTGAAAAAAGATGGTTCTTTAGTGAACACTGCACACCATGCCCCTACTGAGAGAGTATGTTCCAGTTTTCTGAAAAAAGATGGTTCTTTAAACCTGCACACCATTTGTTTTATTAATGTTTGCTTTGCCTAAAAGACTGAACCATATAATAGTTTTGAAAAAGAACTGTAACTTTTAAACAAGTATTACAATGAGTAATGAACTTCGTTGTACATTACATTTCACTTCTAGTATTAAAATGAGTTAATGTAGTTGTAGGAGCATTATATAAAAAAAAAAATGATGATTATCTTCATCCAGTTGTTCCATTTCTATAGGTTTGGTAACATAAAAGCTATTTTTACCAAACATAATACAAGCAATAAGCTATATCAAGCAGTAGGTTGCCTTAGTGGCATAAGTTATTGTAAATATACAACAATGTGACAATAAAACAATGCAATTACTTTTTTAACTTAAGTACTTAAATAAAAAATATGTACTTCTGTACTTTTACTCAATCTGTCTTTACATCTTTCACTTGTAGTGGAGTAGTATTTTGACCAGTCTGTACATCCACTCAAGTAATGAATTTGTGTACTTTGTCTGCCTCTGCCAATACATCTCAATATAAGGAGTTCTGGAGAGGAAAAACCAACACATCCTAGATAAATGTATCTAATGAAAACATAAAACACTAAAGATGTGCGTCACAAACTGCTTTCAGACGGTTTGTATGTATTTGGCTTTCATACATCACATTATAGAATTCCAAATATTATGTGATTTCTGATAAAGTTATGGCCAACTAGTAGGTAATAATTACACCACTGTTCACTTTTGGGTGCAAAAATGCACAAAAATGTGCATTTGGCAAGTGTTTGTCCATGTGTGTATACCTTTAAGAACATGTGACCATGGTATTAGTTTAGCTCTGTTGCTACTTTTTGCTGTTTTACATCGGAACTTAGAATTCTGTTGCTCTGTTAAACTATGTGCATTAATTGAAGACTGTTATTACAAGATATTTCATATTCTACACCAACATGCAACATATCAAAGCAAAGGCTACATAAGTGAAAGGAAAGCCTCCTACTGTTGTTTCTAATGTTGTTCACTTAACTCCTAATGCTTTCTGTATAACGTTAATCGTCTTACGCTGCACGAGGCATAACAGACCTTTGGACACATGGTGATGTGTGACAGGGCATGCAGAACATACGAAACAATGATTTACCTCAGTCTTCCCTGTCTGCTTCAGTCACCAGCCCTGGGTCATCTTTCACACTTGAAGCTGATATTACAGTAACTCTCACTTCCACTGGACATAAAACAGTTCGGTAAATTTGGCAAGATATTCACCGATTCGACATTTCCGGATCAATAACTCACGAGCAAAACGTTTTTACGACACAAATGACGCATTCGTAGTGATGTAATAAACACGCTACAAGCGTGTATAAAATACATTGATCTCAATGCGCTGGCGTCTGAGAGACAAGTCCTAAGGGACCGTCTGCAAAGTGCGAAACGCGACTATTTTATTAATAAAATACACAATAACTTCACAGTAACACACTGTAGTATCACCAAATTTAGTTCACACATCACTGCTCTCCTGCTGGTTATACTACAACACTTATTTAAAAAAATATTACTTTTGGATCATTTTATGTTTTTTATATTCAATAACATCACTGTTATTGGATATAATAGTAAATAACTTTACTGTAACACACTGTACTGTTACCAACGTTAACTTCACACATCACTGCTCTCCTGCTGGTTTTAATACGACACTCATTTAAAAAATGAATTGCTTTTGAAAAAAAATTATGTTTGATTTATATTCAGTAAAATCACTGTAATTGAACATAAAAGTTAATAACTTTACTGTAACACACTGTACTTTGCCAAATTAAGTTCACACATCACTGCTCTCCTTCTGATTATACTACAACACTCATTTTAAAAACAATTGCTTTTGAATATTTTTTATGTTTTTTTATAGTGATGTATGAACTTAATTTGGTGTAAGAACAGTGTGTTACAGTAAAGTTATTACCTATTATGCTTAATAAAACAAATCATGGAAAATGTGCAAAAGCAATTATTTTCAAATAAAGTGTTTAAGTATAACCAGCAGGAGAGCAGTGGTGTGTGAACTGAATTTGGTGAAAGTACAGTGTGTTATAATAAAGTTATTAACTTTTTTTCATAATAGAAAGAAATCATAAAAAAGGTTCAAAAGCAATTATTTTCAAATAAAGTGTTATAGTATAACCAGCAGGAGAGCAGTGATATGTGAACTGAAGTTTAAGGTTCTTTTATTCGTCACATACTCAATTATGCAGGATATAATCAGTAGGGAAATGTAAATCAAGACAGGTCCGCTCAATGAACCGTGCAAAAAAATGAAACATAACACAAGAGAACATATATAAATGTAGGTAAAAATAAAATAAAAATAAGGAGTAAAATGTGCAATGAAATAAAATGTGCAATACAGTATACTGTGGACTTAATAAATAATAATATAAACAGGGATGTGCAAGAAGAATGTGCAAACAGGTTGTACCGGGTATGTACACATAGCAGCAATACAGATGATGAGAATATGAATGTTTTACAGTTTATTAAATTGAGTCCTGTAAATGTTATGATGTTATGTAAATGTTATGAGACTGAGTTTGAGTTTAGGAGCCTGATGGCCTGAGGGAAGAAGCTCCTCCTCAGTCTCTCATTTTTATTTAAAATATGTTTCAATCAAGTCTTAATCTTTCTTTCGGGGCCACGGTCAATGTGAACTGTTGTTGTATGGAAAACAATACGATTGTTTTGCAGTAAAACAAATAAAAATACATAAATATATCAGCATTTCAGTTTGAAATGACACCGTGTGTGTGTAAATAATGGCTTCTTTTATAGTTTTATTTCTTTTTCTTCAAGATACACTGCACATATTTATTTCAGCTTGCATTCTCTGCTGCCCTCTTCTGGAAAGTAAGTTAGATTATGTGAAATTAATCTGAATTGATTTCTGTATTTTCGCCAAATTCACACAGCAATCAAAATGTGTAGGCTACTTTTAGATTCATATTGTCAACATATTCAGGGAAACTCTATTTTGATGAATGTTTTCCCCAATCATCTCCCATAATGGGTAAGTGGGTGTTGACTCAGACTAGGAAATGACCAAAAATAATATAGCCAGTTGTAGACCAATTCATTCTCTTTCAATTAGCTTAATGTCACCTGAGAGCACAGGAGCGGCTGGGTTTTCCATCCATTTTCTCTTTCAATCTCAGCACCAGAACCATTCAAACTGGCAATTGCACTCAGTCAATATGATTGAAAGGAGTAATTTAACCTAACCTAGAGTTGATTCAAAAAATACCCAAGAAATTATATATATGAGATTGCAGAGAGCTTGAATGAAATCAGGAATTTCTTTTGAAGACTGGGTCTTCTCTCATTGAAGCTTTAAACTAGCTGTGTGCACAATGGATGTAATCAGTGATAGAAGGCAATCTCTTTTTTGAAGTGCTAGAAACATGTGAAGTAGGCCTAGGACCCTGCTGAGAGCTTCAGCAACAAGAGTATTGTGAAGACAGAGATGGTAGTAGCATGATGGAGTTTGAGTCGAGACACGCCAGGGTCTTCTCATTAAACACAGCCTTGTTGAATCTATTCACTGAGCACCGTGGGGTAATTTTCTCTCTTCATTCTCTGTCACTGTATGTTTTCGACATGTGGATCTCAACTGAATCTGGTTTAGAAACTAGACTGAACACCGGACGTTCCCAAAAAAATTGAATTAGAATATATATTAATTAAATCAATTGCAATTATTTTAATTTACAGTATCTCACAGAAGTGAGCACACCCCTCACATTTTTGTAAATATTTTATTATATCTTTTAATGTGACAACACTGAAGAAATGAACTTTTCCACAACATTCTAATTTATTGAGATGCACCTTTATGCAAAATATATACTGTGTACATGCAAGCCCAAAATTTGAGCTGAATAGCACGAGAAGCGTTTTCTATCCCATAGAAAAGCGCGCTTAACGTGGCTTATTAGGATGCCCCACATATAAAGACATGCTTGGCCAATTTTTAAGCTTCTTTAGCAAACAGTGGTCGATTATCATGTTGGAATACTGCCCAAGTGCTCTGCTTATATGTCACAGTACATGTTGGCATTCATGGTTCCCTCAATGAACTGTAGCTCCCCAGTGCAGCACTCATGCAGCCCCAGACCATGACACTGCTTGACTGTAGCAAGACACACTTGTTTTGTACTCCTCACCTGGTTGCCGCCACACACGCTTGACACCATCTGAATAAGTTTTTGGTCTGTGGGGAGACCACAGGACACTGCGCGTTCCAGTTCTGGGCTTGTCTTCAGCATATAAACTGTAACTTGTACATCATTCTTTAGAAGAGACTTCCTGGACGACAGCCATGCAGGATGCAGTGTATGGTCTTCTGACCTTCAACCTCTGCATAGCTGACAGCCTTCATACGTCTATTTAAACATCTGGATATGTGCTGAGCACGGCACTTAACTTGAATGAATGATTGAATGACGATGCATTTACGCTTTATTGTGTATTGTTGTACACAAAGCGCTTTACCTCTCCTCAATCACCACCAGTACATGGTCTCATCTCAACTTCTTTGTCAACCATGGCGAGGCCTGGTGGAACCGGTCTTGTTAAACCACTGTATGGTCTTGCACCACATGCTTTCCAGAAAGCCAACAATTCACTAAAAATGTTTTTTTTTTTAATTGAGAAAGTGAATTGGTGAGTTTTTGTTAAATGTCAGCCACAATCATCACAATAAAAAAAACAACGACTTAAACTACTTCAGTCTGTGTGCATTGAATTTATTTAATACAGTTTTACAATTTGAGTTGAATTACTGAAAAAAAATGAACTTTTCCATGTCATTCTAATTTATTGAGATGCACACTGCTATGGAAATCAATGGCTACTGCAAGCCCAAAATCAACTGTTTGGTTACCAACATTTTTTCTTCAAAATAGCTTCTTTTGTGCTCAACAGAAGAACTAATACTCACACAGATTTGGGACATCTTGAAGGTGAGTCAATTATGACAGGATTTTTTTGGGTGAACTATCCCTTTAAAGTTTCTCGTTTGTTGACAACAGCTGGTTTATTAGTTAGGGAAACTGGTTGGCATGTTGCATTCCCAAATGCATGTTAAAACTAACCCAATGTCATATGCAGAGACAAGTTTGTGTGGAGCAACTTTTACTGCAAACTGAGCCACTCTTAGACACTGAAAACCTTGATTTGTGAGCTGTGAGCAGCCTTTATTTCAATTAATCGTACAAAATTGCCAAAACACCAATTGCCACAAACACCAATTGAATTCACATTTGAATCATTCACCTGTTGATTCCCCATCAGAGTCCACTTGCAAACAAACTCACCCTAATACTCAACCACACACTCGCATTGTGCCATTATTCATTATTCCCCCTTGTGAAGCAGAGGAAGCAACTGTTGATCTGATTCATTAAGTGTGCTTCAATCAGAGTTTAATCCCTTTTAATTGGAAGAGCTTCTCCCCAGGCACTAACAGAGAGTGTGAAAGCTGGACTCCTCCGACAGGCGTTAGTGGAGGTTGCCAGATCTGCATAAAAGGGCAGCGTCTTCCCGGAGAGCTCAAACACCTGCGGAAGCATCAAAGGATTAATGAAATGGACGAAGATGAAAGGTTCAAAACCACCTGAAGCCTGCATGCATGGTGAGATGCGTAACATGGCCTTTCTGTGGTTAGAACACACATAGACAAACACAGGCATAGTTTACCCACAACTGAACATTTGCTGAAATGTATTCATCCTCTGTCAGATGAGTTTCTTCATCAAACAGATTTGGAGAAATGTAGCATTTCATCACTTGCTCACCAATGGATCCTCTGCAGTGGATGGGTGCCGTCAGAATGAGTGCAAAACAGCTCTAAACAAATATGTTGGTGGATATTTTGATATGAGAGGACAACAGTGTCTTTTTCAATGGAGGAAGCGCTATTATGGACCATGGATATTTTGACCTGAAATGGTGTAATGTAAAATTGTAATTAAAATAGATTTGTTTCTTTAAAAAAACATAGCTTTTCACTTTACAAGACATTAATTGTTGGACTGGAGTGGTGTGAATCATTGTGATGTTTTTATCAGCTGTTTGGACTCTCATTCTGACGGCACCCATTCACTGCAGAGCATCCATTACAGAGCAAGTGATGGAATGATACATTTCTCCAAATCTGCTCTGATGAAGATACAAACTCATTCACATCTTGGATGACCTGAGAGTGAGTACACTGGTGGAAGATGTTCTTTTTTGGGTGAACTATTCCTTAAAATAAATACAATTTCTTTGAAGGAATAGATCACCAAAAATGAAAATTGTTTCAGTATTATCTCTGATGATATTCCAAACACATATGGTTTTATTTTGTGTGAAACACAAAAAAAAGCCTGGTTGAAGTCCGTGTCTTTTAAACTAAAAAGAAAAACAATCATGCACATATGCTAAGCTTTGAAGCGATATCAGTTCCTTGTATTTTTTGAGAGATCTGTTCTTGTATAGAAAAGTGATATATGAAGATTCCTCTAATCTTGCTGTACATAATAAGAGGATGTTTGTTTTACGATATCTTTTTGACATCCAAATAGTTTGACAATTATATTAAATTGTTGCACTGTTGTTGGACAAGATGTTCTTCTCGCACTGCATAAATTCACATCTCACTAAGCTGTTTTGCGTCACCTGTCAGCTCAGAGAGAAAGACGTGGAAAACGTTATGGGATGTTGTGACAAGTCATTCGCTGACAGTGAACATTGCTCATTTGAGAAGAAGTAACAGAGACCACAAGTTCAGGCTTTTAAAAAAGTTTCAAACTACTGACACTTCACTGCCTTGCTGTTTTAAGATTGACTTCAGAGACTGTGAATTAATGTAGGGAGGCGTTGCAAAGCAAATCTGATGCCAATTACAGTTTATACCAGCTAGACCGCGACAAACGCTTGACTCACCATTGCCTGCATCCATTCAGTCAGATTAAGATGAGCCTCAAAGGACTATAAATCAGTCATTATCCATGCTATTTAATCATTATCTGTACAGATTTAACATTGGCTTAATAACATTTTAAATATCATAATTTCTTCAATGAATGCTTTAGTAGTATAAGGCATATTTTGTGACTAGATGATATTTAGCATTTGTAAATTTATTGTAATGAGGAGGACAGGCTTCCTGAGCCAAGTCTGGTTCCATCAAGAGCCACCCCCCTTAAACATCTTAAGGTGTTTATTTCTTTGCCGTAATCACATTTGGCTCATTCACATTTAAATTGCAGTTGCAGAAATCCAGTTACATTGCAGTTCCCCTCTGGACAGATAGATGATCCAGTAGTTTGTTCAAACTGCAGCAAAGTCAGATTGTAAGAGCTCCACTGGTTCCAGGGGTCTTTTCCTGATGGCTGTCTAGGTGACGGGGTCCTCACTGGAGATCTGTCTCTGGGGCTCATCTTGGTGTCCTGGTCTCCGCTGACGTTCAGAGCTGTAGAAGTCGTCTCTAGGTGATGATCCATCATCTGATCCGGATACAGACTGGATCTGGTGACTGCTGTGATCATCTGATCTGGATACGGACTGGATCTGGTGACTGCAGTGATCATCTGATCCGGATACAGACTGGATCTGGTGACTGCTGTGATCATCTGATCTGGATACGGACTGGATCTGGTGACTGCAGTGATCATCTGATCTGGATAAGGACTGGATCTGGTGACTGCAGTGATCATCTGATCTGGATACGGACTGGATCTGGTGACTGCAGTGATCATCTGGACTGGATACGGACTGGATCTGGTGACTGCAGTGATCATCTGATCTGGATACGGACTGGATCTGGTGACTGCAGTGATCATCTGATCTGGATACGGACTGGATCTGGTGACTGCAGTGATCATCTGATCTGGATACGGACTGGATCTGGTGACTGCAGTGATCATCTGATCTGGATACGGACTGGATCTGGTGACTGCAGTGATCATCTGATCTGGATACGGACTGGATCTGGTGACTGCAGTGATCATCTGATCTGGATACGGACTGGATCTGGTGACTGCAGTGATCATCTGATCTGGATACGGACTGGATCTGGTGACTGCAGTGATCATCTGATCTGGATACGGACTGGATCTGGTGACTGCAGGTGATCATCTGATCTGGATACGGACTGGATCTGGTGACTGCAGTGATCATCTGATCTGGATACGGACTGGATCTGGTGACTGCAGTGATCATCTGATCTGGATACGGACTGGATCTGGTGACTGCAGTGATCATCTGATCTGGATACGGACTGGATCTGGTGACTGCAGTGATCATCTGATCTGGATACGGACTGGATCTGGTGACTGCAGTGATCATCTGATCTGGATACGGACTGGATCTGGTGACTGCAGTGATCATCTGATCTGGATACGGACTGGATCTGGTGACTGCAGTGATCATCTGATCTGGATACGGACTGGATCTGGTGACTGCAGTGATCATCTGATCTGGATACGGACTGGATCTGGTGACTGCAGTGATCATCTGATCTGGATACGGACTGGATCGGGTGACTGCAGTGATCATCTGATCTGGATACGGACTGGATCTGGTGACTGCAGTGATCATCTGATCTGGACTGGTGACTGCAGTGATCATCTGGTCTGGATACGGACTGGATCTGGTGACTGCAGTGATCATCTGATCTGGATACGGACTGGATCTGGTGACTGCAGTGATCATCTGATCTGGATACGGACTGGATCTGGTGACTGACTGATCTGGATACGGACTGGATCTGGTGACTGCAGTGATCATCTGATCTGGATACGGACTGGATCTGGTGACTGCAGTGATCATCTGATCTGGATACGGACTGGATCTGGTGACTGCAGTGATCATCTGATCTGGATACGGACTGGATCTGGTGACTGCAGTGATCATCTGATCTGGATACGGACTGGATCTGGTGACTGATGTGATTATCTGATCTGGATACGGACTGGATCTGGTGACTGCAGTGATCATCTGATCTGGATACGGACTGGATCTGGTGACTGCAGTGATCATCTGATCTGGATACGGACTGGATCTGGTGGCTACGGTGACCTCGGAATAAGAAAGAAACAGACTAATAACTTACTATCCTTATTTCAATAGGCTACTAATATACAAAAAGGTTCATATTTAACAAAAAGAGGTTAATGGTAAATTCCATGTGGAATTACGAATTCCAAATAACATCACCATTCGTCATTATTCTAACCATATTTTGCACAAAACTTGTTACAAGCTGTTTTTACTACAATGAAATTGTGTTGACTGGGTACTGATATGGTATGATATTTTATGGTAGATGTTACTTTTCTAATGGCAGAAAATATGGTCCCTAAAGGGGTAGTTCAACCAAACATGACAAATCTCAATCGTTTTCTCACCCTCAAACTGTTCCAAACCTTTCTTCATTCTTTTAAGCACAAACGAAGATATTCGCCATTTACTTCCATTAATATGGAGTAAAAAAAACGGTTACCGTCAACTGTTAGGTTACCAAAAAAAAATTCAGATGTCTTTTTGATTACATCATTTTCATTTTTGGGCGAAGTATCCCTTTAACTGTTTAACTGGACCCACAATTTGAACAAATGTGTTATAACCTTTTTGTATCACTTTTCTTAAAAAAAGAAAATGCTTAATGTTTTAACTAATTGCACTGAATACATTTAAATGCGCATTTTATACGCTGAAGTGAATGCAATCGCATCATACTTTTTGGTAAAGCATTAGACAGTCCTCCTTTGCAAATCTACTAAAACTATCCCACATTTGCGTGTGTCTCTATTCATTTGAGCAGAAACATGTGGCAGGAGCAGCAGCATCTCCAGACGTCTGTCATATGAGGCATGACTGCGCGTCACCGCTATTTTGGACACTTTGGATGGAGCGGACGAGGACGTGCCAGATCTATACTTGACACTAAGCATACATATCTCCGATCACATCCTAGCTGTTTAAAAAGAATATCACAGTAAGTGTATCATGTCTGGTCCTCAGAGCGGCTCAAACGTAACGCGTAATTTCACAAATCAGTTCGTGCAGCCGCCGTGGCGCGTCGCGCTTTGGTCGGTCGCGTACAGCTCCGTGCTGGTGGTCGCCGTGTTCGGAAACCTCATCGTTATTTGGATCATTTTGGCGCATAAACGGATGCGCACCGTGACCAACTATTTCTTGCTCAACCTGGCGTTCTCCGACGCCTCGATGGCCGCCTTCAACACGCTCATCAACTTCATTTACGCCACGCACGGAGAGTGGTACTTTGGAGAGGTTTACTGCAAGTTCCACAACTTCTTTCCCGTGACCGCCGTGTTTGCCAGCATTTACTCCATGACTGCGATTGCAGTCGACAGGTGAGGCTGTTTATGATTAATTATAGGCTAATATTTTCATCATACAGTAGCCTATTCACCATCCACACAAACCTACGATTGAATACTTGATTCGGGGTTCTCGCGGGAATTTTACACACCTGGGAAAAATGACTAATAAATGTCTATACAATTATAGGCTGATCTATAAAAAAGCACTAAAATGTCATTGTAAATTATCCGGCAGCATTAAAATCTTTATTTCAATGCCCAAATATATAACAAATAGAGGATTGTAAATCATTAATATAGGCTAAATTCCATGTGGCTTTTTATGAATTCCAAATGCGTTTTCATAGTAATTTGTTAGGATATCTTGATGACCTCGAAATAACGTCATCAGGCTGTATCCGTCTTCATGGATATAAGGGGAATTGTAAAATTTGTAATTCTAGACTTGGAAAAAAGTGTAGAAAAGAGTCTATAATAATAATATCTAAGAACTAAAATGACTTTGTAAATTATACGGAAGCACACCGCTTTTAGTTTATTCTATTCTTTTCTATCAGTTTATGTTAAAATTTGAACAAAAATAATGTGTCTGAGAGCTATTTAAATAACAGAATTCAATGTGTTCACCAAAATTAAAATGTTAAAAATAAATGTTAAAATTTGGTTGTTGATGAGTCAATATAGGCTACATTTCAAGGCTTGAAATCTATTTAAATGTCAAGTGTTTTAGTTTTTTTCAATAGAAACAATCAACATCTCGTTTTTAGATGTTTGGAAGCTGCATGTGAATATAAAAACCTTATAAACTAGCCTCTGTAAAATGATTTGCTCTGCCCACACATGAACTATAGCAAGACCAATCAAATCATTTACATGTCAAATGCTATCGTGGCAAGCAGTTACAATGATAGGATCTTGAATCTTGAGAACGATGGCAACCCAACCATTTCACCTGACATCCCCCTGCTCTTTGAGTGTGTTTAATAGAAATCCGAATCAAGTCATCATTAAAGACTAGAAAAGTCATGGCAAGTCATTGCTCAGAAGGTGTGAGAATCCTGTTGATTTGCTGATGGAAAAACGGGCCTGCAGGGATTGAACAGCACATGGAGAGGAACAGGCTTTTAGGACCACCAGCGAGGCTTCTTTCTTCCTCTTGCATATCCATCTATAATCTCCTCAGGAAGCTCATAAATTGAACATCTTCATTTTGACCCCTCTGTCCTTTAATTGCAATGAAAAAGAGGAAACTTCATTTCCTGCCCATGAACTTGGGACGTACAGCACTGACTGCTGCATTTTGTAGGATCAAAACATCCCATAGGTGTACGGCAGCAGGATTATCTGCATTTATTGAGCTATAACCTGGTCATTTTCAGAATTACGCAGGCACTATTCATAGGATCCAGTTAGTCATGAATGCATCTAATGAGATGAGATCTGGTATACTGATCTGCATGATCCAGAGCAAGGGGGGGCTTTTCCTTCATTAAAGGATTACAAGCTCAGTCTGTGGCTGTGTGGGAGCCAGAGAACAACCCTTCATCTTAACTCTGTAATCTTTCACCATGCACGAGTGTTTATCCATACACTGCCTCTGTTTGTTCCTATTATCAAAACGTTTGACTTCAGACAGGCTTGTGAGCCATTCAGAAATTAATTGTGCATAATTTGAGAGTTTGAACTGAGGGAGCAAACATGATGCAGAATTCAAATTTAAGTGCATGAAATAGCTTTTATTAATGCGCTATAAAAAATACATTGTAAATGAAACTTGAAAAAAAATATTCCAGCCTTTCTACTTAATGTCACATTTAATTAAAGGTGTTGCGTGCTGTTTCTTTGTGATTGTTTGTAAAAAAAAAACATTGTTTTCATGAATTACCCATAAATATGTCATCATGCATAAACATGAGACATTATTAACTAGCATTGTTTGAAATGCCACCTACAGACCTTTGTGATTAGTTTATGAATATTTAATTATATTTTTTATAAATTCACTTACAGTGGAAGTGCATTTAATTACTGAGAATGTTCTAATTAACTCTTGATGCCATTATAACGAAGTCAAACAGCATGAAGCAGGCTTATAATGCGTTCTCATCTTGTCTATTTTAAGTTTAAATAAATGTCTAATCAGTGAAGAAAAATGCAATTATTTATGTTTGGTAACAACCCTTGTTTTGATCTAATACAATTTCTCTCTTTTTGTGTATTTTCTTTGCATTAATTAAAATCCTCTTCATGACAATAACATTCTAATTCAACATCTCACACTCATTAAAAGGGTGTACGTTTTTCAGTTCAGATTTAATTATGGACCCTTTTCACAGACTGTGATGACGCACTTTCACAGTAATTAACATTGCAACTTTTTACAATTTTAAACAATTAATGTAAATAACATTACAATTTGTTTTATTAAACTATCAGATAATTATTGATTCATTAATTAATTAAAATATTGTTTATGTGTGGGTTTTTCTTAAAGGGATAGTTCACCCAAAATTATTTCCAGCGGACGTCATAGGACGTAGGTGTAGCATGAGCTTCCGGAGCCTGTGGAGGACTTTTTATGATGGTTGGATGTACATTATTGGGTATCAAAATCTCGACCCCTATTTACTGCAATTATAAAGTTTGGAAGAGCAAGGACATTTACAACCCGAATTCTGGAAAAGTTGGGACGTTTTTTACATTTGAATAAAATTAAAACTGAAAGATTTTCAAATCACATGAGCCAATATTTTAATCACAATAGAACATAGATAACATAAATGTTTAAACTGAGAAATTTTAAAATGTTATGCACAAAATGAGCTCATGTCAAATATGATGCCTGCTACAGGTCTCAAAATAGTTGGGACGGGGGCATGTTTACCGTGGTGTAGCATCTCCTCTTCTTTTCAAAACAGTTTGAAGACGTCTGGGCATCGAGGTTATGAGTTTCTGGAGTTTTGGTCCCATTCTTGCCTGATAGGTGTCCAGCTGCTGAAGAGTTTGTGGTCATCTTTGATGTATTTTTTGTGTAATGATGCACCAAATGTTCTCTGTAGGTGAAAGATCTGGACTGCAGGCAGGTCAATTCAGCACCCGGACTCTTTTACTACGAAGCCCTGCTGTTGTAAAACTGCAGTATATGGTTTTGTATTGTCCTGCTGAAATAGACGTCGTCTGGAGGGGAGCATGTGTTGCTCTAAAACCTTTATATACCTTTCAGCATTCATAGTGCCTTCCAAAACATGCAAGCTGCCCATACCGTATGCACTTATGCCCCCCCATACCATCAGAGATGCTGGCTTTTGAACTGAACGCTGATAACACGCTGGAAGGTCTCCCTCCTCTTTAGCCCGGAGGACACGGCGTCCGTGATTTCCAACAAGAATGTCAAATTTGGACTCGTCTGACCATTGAACACTTTTCAACTTTGAAACAGTCAATTTTAAATGAGCCTTGACCCTCAGGACACGACGGCGCTTCTGGACCATGTTCACATATGGCTTCCTTTCTGCATGATAGAGCTTTAGTTGGCATCTGCAGATGGCACGGCGGATTGTGTTTACCGACAGTGGTTTCTGGAAGTATTCCTGGGCCCATTTAGTAATGTCAATGACAGAATCATGCCGATGAGTGATCCAGTGTCGTCTGAGGGCCCGAAGACCAGGTCTTTAGCCTTGTCCCTTACACACAGAGATTTCTCCAGTTTCTCTGAATCTTCTGATGATGTTATGCACTGTAGATGATGAGATTTGCAAAGCCTTTGAAAGTTGTTTTTAAAGTATTCCACAATCTTTTTACGAACTCTTTCACAGATTGAAGAGCCTCTAACCCATCTTGATGTCTCTCTAAGACATCCCTTTTATAGCTAATCATGTTACAGACCTGATGTCAATTAACTTAATTACTTGCTAGATGTTCTCCTAGCTGAATCTTCAAAATGTCTTGCTTTTGCAGCTCTTTGTTGCTCCCGTGCCAACACTTTTGAGACCTGTAGCAGGCATAAAAATTGAAATGAGCTCATTTAGTGGATAAAAAGTGTAACATTTCTCCTTTTAAACATTTATGTTCTCTATATTCTATTGTGAATAAAATATTGGCTCATGTGATTTTAAAGTATTTTAGTTTTCATTTTATTCAAATTTAAAAAGCATCCCAACATTTCCGTAATTCGATTTGTAACTCCTATTGTAACTATCCCTTTAAGCGGCTAAGAGAGTCACAGCAAATTTGACATCTTTCTCTCTTTTAACCAATGTAATGAATCTCTCACTGTGTTTTTCTCTTTTGTAAAGTCATAGAAACATTATTGTGGATATTTCCTTCAAATTAAACACAAAAAATGATATCTGTTTTAGTTTCCTTTCACAACTATAGAAGTCTACCCAACCTTGATGACTTCCCTTTCTAAGAGCTCTGGAAATGCTAAAAGGTTTCGTTAAACTATGTGTTTTTTTATGCAGGTACATGGCCATAATTCACCCTCTGAAGCCCCGTCTGTCAGCTACCGCTACTAAAGTGGTGATTGTCTGTATTTGGGCCCTGGCGGTGATTTTGGCCTTCCCGCTATGTTTCTACTCGACCACGAGAATTATGCCTCGCAGAACCGTCTGCTACGTCGCCTGGCCGAGACCTTCTGAGGATTCGTTCATGTAAGAGATCCATTTGTTTCTGACAAAAATCCCAAATCAGTCACTAAGGAGGTGGATTTCATTGAGGATTCTGTCTTAGAAGCCAGATGCGTGTGCAGAAAGCAAGACGGCAAGCTTTCCTCTGATGATTTCACACCAGCTGATTGTTTTTTTCTAATACTTGATTGTAATTTCTGTACAGCCTGTGCTTCTCAGGCTTTGCTTCCACTGCTCAAACATTGGTGATGCTTTTTCTGGCTTTACATTGCCTGCTATCTTCACACTAAGTGCCATCTGCCAGTGAGGCGAGAAAACAAATATATTACCTGTTTACCAGCGGCCAAATGGTGTGTAAGAAGTGTAAACACTCTTCCGGACTCACAATCCAAATGTACTATCTAAACACCCCAGCCCCATACTTGGGTTTATCATTTGGTGTGGTTGGTACATAAAAACCACTTGCTTTATACAGTGGCTTCCTGTCCTCTTACCTGTGCAGGTATCATATCATAGTAACGGTGCTGGTGTACATGCTGCCCCTAGTGGTCATGGGTATCACCTACACCATAGTCGGGGTGACACTTTGGGGAGGAGAGATTCCTGGAGATTCATCGGACAATTATGTTGGACAACTGCGAGCCAAAAGAAAGGTGAGAGGACATACTAACATATTGTACACAATTTGTCCCAAAGTTTTTGTCCAAAGTGTTGGAACTACATCGAGTATGCTGTGGTGAATGATCAAATCTGTGACTTTCAGCTTGTAGAGATACTTCATCAACATTATTTTTGATAGACCAACCTGACTTTGTTTCTTCTGCTAAGCATAAAATAAGTTATTTTGAGGAATGTTTCTTGTCCAACACAACACTGGGACCCCATGGAGTGTTATTATGTTGTGATAACAAAAACTATAACAATTACAAAACTATTATTTGTAAGTTGTAAGTGTATTTTTCAACTGAAATGAAGTTGAAAAAAACAAAAATGAGAATTTATGAAAAACTTAAATAAACAACAACCGTCAACTTAAAAATTAGACTGAACTTACTGAAAATAAGTTTACGTTATAGAAGTACTAACATTATTAAAACTAAAACTGAAACAAAAGTATAATAAGCTAAATAGAAATATTAAAAATGAAACTCATAAAAATTACAAAGCACATAACACATAGTTTAGTGCGTGGTTTGCTAAACTGCACTGTAAAAAAATGAATTATCAGTAAGTCGAGGCAACTTTAACTTATCAGTTTTAAATAAGTTATGAGAGTCAACTTGATTATTTAAAGTCAGTTTAATATAATTTAAGTTGAAATGACTTAGAACTAAGTTATATATAGGACAATAATTGAACTTAAGTTTTTAATTTGAAATAGGGTTTACAGTGTAAAATGAAAATTTTAAATTAAACACTAATTCAAAATGTGAATAAATATATACAAAATATAAAAATACTGCTCGCCGCATGGACTTTCATTGCATGGATACAGCCTTTTAAAGAGAACTTTACATTAAACTTAACATTCAGGCTAAGTTCTCATAAAGTTAGGAAGAACATTCTTCCAATAATGTTTATAGAACATTTGTTTAAAGTTATCTGTCTTTGGTAACGTTCTTAAAACATTAGCACAAAAGCATCATTCAAGGCACATTTTTCTGAAACATTTTTATTTGTAATTTTACTAAATGATAAAAGGGAACACTCCCTTAATGTTTTCACTAATGATCGCATAAACACGAAAGACCATTTTTTTAAAAAAAAACTGGATATTTTGAATCTTGAGGGAACATTCTGAAATAATGTGAATGTGGACATTATGAAAATATGTTTTTTTAGGAATTGACTGATTTCGTGTAACCTCTGCTTCAGAATGAGGTGTCTAAAAGACAGAGTTTAAGAAATGAGCCCATGCATTTGTAAATCATAGAAATTAATCTACATTTAGCAGACGCTTTTATCCAAAGCGACTTACAGTGCATTCAGGCTATACATTTTTTCATCAGTATGTGTGTTCCCTGGGAATCGAACCCACAACCTTTGCGCTGCTAACACAATGCTCTACCACTGAGCCACAGGAACATTATGTCTATGTATGTACTTACTCTTCCTGAGGGAATCTCACTCATCTATTTGATATTTTTCCACAGATTTAGGTCATGTCTGGTTTATCTGGCAGGTCAGCCCTGAGCTTTTTGTGAGCTGCAGCGTTCAGACATGTGCTTGCACACGTGGGACAGTGATAGTTTCCTCTCAGGGATGAATCTAGGACAATTCATCTCATATTGTGGCAAAATGGTTCATATTAATGACTCTGATCTCTCTATGTAATCCAGTACTTTTGTTTTGATGCAGAGATTATGGAATCGTTTCAAATATAACCGCAGGCTTACGCCGGATTAAAGCACTTGTTAACTCACCTCTACACGACGTCACTTCCCAAAGCCCATTCATTATATTGAAGAGCCTCCTGATTGGCTAGAAAGGTGACAGAAAGGATTTCAGTATGTTTCGAGAGTGTGAACTCTGTCTCAGATTCTTGATGGGAAAGAAGTATAAAAATTGCACATGTGAATTCTAGGCATTTTCTTTCTTTGTTCCATAAAACTAAAATGAATAGAGAAATCAGATATATGTATCCATTAACTTTAATAGAGCGTTCATTCAAAGTCACCCAGCCTTTGATAATGTTCTTAAAACATTACACAAAAACACTTATATACATTTAAGAGATTTTTTTTCTGAAATGGTTTTATTAAACCTTTTTTTAATGTTACTACTAACTACTTCCAAAATTTAAAAGTGATTTAAAGTAAAAAAGTAACATTCAAAAGTAATTTACACTTTTTAAAAAAACTGGATATTTCAGAGAAGACTCTGAAACTTAATGGACATGTTATCAAAATGTTCTTAAAACATAAAGCCATAAACATTTTCACAGATGAATTATCAAATTATCTGACATTTTTATAGTTGTTTCATAAAACTAAAAAAGTATGTTTATATATATATATTTTTTTATATATAAATATAAATGTTAAAAAGAAATGCTACACACACACAATTATACAGCATTTATATTTAAAAACAATCTGTTTTAATTTTTTGACCGACTTTTGAACAATCGTGTAACTCAAACAGCATAATAATAAAAATAATAGTGAAACAAAATTTGACCTGTATCAACCTGGTGTTCTGTAATCCAAACTCTTTTTTTCAAAATGGTAAATAAAACAAAGGTTTTTGGAGTACACTTTACAAAAAAATATTTTTCTATTTCAACATATCATGTTTAATGTTTGTGAAATGTATTTTGGAGTGAATACTCCACTCATTTATTTTCAGTGTTATTTCACCCATTTTTGGATGGTGCTTGATATATATATATAATATTTAAAGTTGTCTAAATGAAGTTCTTAGTAATGCATATTACTAATCAAAAGTTTTGACATAATTACAGTAGGGAGTTTTCAAAATATATTCATGGAAGATGATCTTTACTTAATATCCTATGATTTTTGGCATTAAAGGAATATCAATAATTTTGACCCATACAATGTATTGTTGGCTATTGCTACAAATATACCCGAGCGACTTAAGACTGGTTTTGTGCTCCAGGGTCACATATACATCAGATCTGAGACTGAGACTAATCAACACATCGGAGCACAACGATCTCAGGGTATTGGTTGAGCGTTTGCCTGCACTTCATTTCTCTCCCATTGTTTTTGAAAACGAAACACTTTATAAACAGACACCTCTGTTGTTATTGTTAAGCATTTTCCAGCTATTAATCTATTGCATCAGAAAACACCATACAACCATCCTTTGTTTTTTTTAAGACTCGGGATCCTTTGCTAACTTTAGTGCACGACAACCTTTAAAAAGCACTCACAGCGTCTCAAATGGCCTCATTTAATTTGCGCATAATTTGACACGGACCTATTAGAAAAGACAAAGAAATGCCCTCCGTCATCAATCAATGAACACTTTCATTTGCACCTTGTCTGTAAAAAGCGACTACAGTCTTGTACCCTGAAGAGACCTGCTGTAGTTCATGAGTAATGAGACGCAGTGGAGCCTTGTGAATAATTGCTGATTGACAGTTACACAAAGCAGAGAAAGGTTAGGTATGACGTAACCCTAGCAGTGGATACGATGAGCCACGGGAGGCAGGAGTGTCAGAGAACCTGCCCTTTTATGCCAGTTTGACACAGGTTTAGCTAAAGTTTAGTAAGGTTGCATTTGAATCATATGAATGGTCTTCAATCAGTGTGAAAGTACATCGTCTTCAGGAGGGCAGGTGAACACGACCTGGCTGTCAAGAAGGAACAGATAGTTTTCTACTCGGCGTGTGACTGACTAGACGTCAAGCCGAAATTGATCACCGTATTACACCATTCATGATGTATAGCAAAAGGGATTACATTAGACTTTCATGAAAACTGCGTAAATGTGTCACATATGCGTCACACCTTTTGTAGATTATTTGCTTTATATATAAAATAATTTGACTCACCCTAAAGTCACTCATATCTTTTCCCATTTTTAACCCCACACCTTTTTTGTTGCTTAAAATAAAACAAGTGTTAATTGAAATAAGATCAATATAAAAAAACCTTTGCATTTGAGTAAGTTGCCAAGGTAAACTATACCTATAACTGAAATATATTTAATAAAAACTGTCTGTCTGTCTGTCAATCCAGCATCTATTTATTTTTCTAATAAAAAAATGACAAAAACCCAACTAAATAACTAAAACTTTAAAATTGAAAATATGCAAATATACTAATTCATACTAATACAATGCACTCTACCATTCAACTGTTTGGGATCAGTAAGATGTTTTTTATATACTTGGATTCAGCAAGAATGCATTAAATTGATGAAAAGTGACAGTAAAGAGATTTTAAATGTTACAAAAAAATATATATATATATTATGGTTTCCAAAAAAATATGAAGCAGCATAACCATTTTCTACAATGATAATCAGAAATATTTATTGAGCAGCAAATCAGCACATTAGACTGTTTTCTGAAGGATCACGTGACACTGAAGACTGGAGTAATGATGCTGAAAATACAGCTTTGATCACAGGAATAAATTACATTTTACAATATACTCACAGAGAAAATAGGTGTTTTAAATTGTAATCATTTTTCACAATATTACAGTTTCTTTCTGTATTACCAACCCCAGTCTTTTGAACAGTATATGCAGACAACACTGCTGCGCACAACCGATTTTCACTATCATAAATGTTGCAAACTGAGTTTGGACACCTCATATTTCGCTCTGAAATACTGAAATAGTCTCTTCCTGTCTAATTAGTGAGCACTTTGTGCCTTGTTCTTTCTAGAATGTGCTGAAACGCGGTCCAGATGCTGCTAGTCAGAAGTCAGGCTGTGTGAGATACGAGACTGTTCAGTGTAACAAGAACAAATCACTTCTGGACCCCTGAACAGTCTCTGCACCCGATGCCAGTAACAACAAATCAAAACACAGTATTGTCCATTGGTATCATTTACATATGAAATATCAGCCTGGTCTCATGTTTATACGTACAGTATCTCACAGAAGTGAGTACACCCCTCACATTTTTGTAAATATTTTATTATATATTTTCATGTGACAACACTGAATAAATGACACTTTGCTACAATGTAAAGTAGTGAGTGTACAGCTTGTATAACCAGGGGCGGACTTAGTGATTTGGAGGCCCTAAGCAAATTCCAGGTATGGAGCCCCCCCACACAATAACTATGTGTCCTTTTATGCTTCACCTTTATTTTGCTCGCTCGCTCTAGTTTATAGTTTATTTATCCCTTCACAGCCAGTAAATAGTCAACTTGCTGCTGTTCTAAAGCCAAATTAGGCTACCTAATTTTTTTTGAGATCACAAATGAAGACATTATCCCCAAAAAATAACTTGCTCTTGTCCATTTAATAAATTGTAAATTTTCCAATCTTTTTATAAACATAAAATGATCCCAGGCAACTCATTCCATATCCCAAGTGTTCTGAAGGCATACTGTAGGGTAGGCAAGAGACAGTGAGCGTTCGATTGAAGCGGCAACATTTGAATTCATTACGAGCGCATCAGTCAGCGTGGGCTTTGCTGTTTACAGTCCCTGGACTCGCTGCTCGGA
>CM049871.1:5995846-6165846 GCA_027474115.1 Schizopygopsis malacanthus | reverse complement strand
TATGACCACATTGTTTTGATGTTGAGCGTGAACATAGATTTATTAAAGTGAACGTCAAAAAATGAGCAAAACTTTTTTTGTTATAGAATCATGTTCTTTGCAAAACAATGACTTGTTTAAAGAAACGGCGGTTTTGAAGCTTTAGCACAAACTTCACCAGACAGGAATCATTATTAAGTTGAAATTAAATGCGTGTGACTTTTAACTGTAGTTATAGACGTGTTGTAGGCCTAGATCTTTCTCATCATGCTGATGGTTGCTAAGCTTAGTGTTAAAAACTAATACTGGTGCAGTTACAGTCACGTGTCTTGCTTTGGACTATTTCGAAAACACAATTCAGTCTTATTTCCTTGAGAATATTTTATTATTATTATGTATTTAGATGGAACAAGCATGCGATGGTTTTGAAAACTACTAAATGAACATCTTTGGCATGTATGTCATGTTGTTCTATGTCATTGCAACCACTAGATGGCGCAATTGTCTGTATTTTTTGTTCTGTGCTGTTGAAAGCTATTTTAAGGTACAAAAAAACACCTTTTCTGCTAGGAACACATTGTTCCTACAGCAGCTTAAATCCAGTTGTCAAAAATATTGTTTATGCTGAATTTTAAAGGATATGTTCATATGCCTTATGTAAACCCTAAAAGCATACAGCAATATGCAACAGATAAGAACTTCAACGTTATGAAGAAGAGAATTGTTCATATTTAGGATAATGGTTAATGTTAGACTGTATGATTGCAAAATGTATTCTCATATCTCTTTTTTAGTGTGCTCAAGGCATATTTCACATGACTTCCTGTTTATCGCCAGCGCGTCCCTTACTCAATAATCTCCCTTCCTATTCCCTGTTGAACAAACCACTGCCCAGCTATTGACGTCTGATCTGGTAAAGACAGGAACAACTACCCTTACTGCTACTGGGCATTCAAAAATATATGTATTTATGCTTGAGGTATAGAAACATCAACACTGTCTTTGAAGGCAAAAAAGAGAGTACTTTGTATGTTTGTTTTGCTAGGACCCTCACAAATGCATCATTTTATGCACCAGCTGCCTCCTTTGAAGATTTGGGGGGTTATTTAGGTAAATGGGAAGATACCAAGTGAGGCTGTCCGAGGGGGATGATGAGTTCAGTCTGTCACGTGTGCACATGTACTGTATGACTCAACCCTTCCCATATATCCCTCCAAACACAGCTCACATATAGTGCAGTGTCTGCTCACACAGACCGTCTGGGAGGGCATCGATTCATGGGTTATTTTGGTCTCCTCTCACTAAACTTCAAGGTCTTTGTAAGGTCAGTAAATTGCTCTGATGAGTCAACAGCTCCCTCTTCGTCTGAACAGCAATGCCAGGTCCAATCTCGCCGGGGATGGTCATGTAATCTCAGTCACTTCCTGGACTTTATAAACAATATACAGTACAGTATAATAATATCCAAGGCTCCTTTACTGCATTCTGTCTATGTGCTGACAACTCTTCACATTGTATGACTCTTACATACTCATTTTCTATGTTTAATTACATTTTTGGTATCATTTAATAATATATGTAATCATAATTAATTAAAACTGTTATTACTATAATCAATAACAACAACAACAATAATAAAATATTTTATTTTACTTCATTTATTTTCTAGTTTATGATCATTTAAAGCTCTTCAAGGCCAGTAAGTATTATATTCATTATAATATCAATAATCATTGTTATTATTCATTAGTATAATAATAACTGTAATAATAACTTTTATAATAACTGAGGCCTTATGTCTCTCATGGGATGAAGATAATTAAGTAAGTAATTATAATTACTATAATAATATTTCTTTATTTTGTCAGTATTTATAAATGTATTTATTAAAGCCCTGGCATGAGTCCAGGGCTTATATATAATTATATAAATTGTATAAATATAGATATGTTATTAATTATATATAGATTATATAAATAATCCCATAAAGCTATAATACTTTAGGGGATTATTTATGAGGAAATAGCTTGTATTTGATGTTATTGTGACTGTGAACACTGTCACTTCTGTACAAAAAAAGTGTTCAAAAAAGGTGCATAAAAACTAATATACACAGACTTGGCACATTGTATTGAACATTGTGTATCTGACCAAACATCAGCTCATCATATTGTCTCTTAATCACTAACAGTGATTATATCATAGTTGTTGTTTTTAAGGCACGTGTGATAAAGTAGAGCCCTAAGAGACCCACAATCATGATACAGTTGAGAAAACTGATGACACAACAGCTGCTTGTATCACAGAAAGCCTTTGTGAAAACTCATATTACATCTCAGCAGGAGTTTGGCCGAACACATGGGAGACTCAATTTTATGATCTGATCAGCCCAACACTGAACTTTTGAGCCTTATTTCTGTGAGATCTGATCTAATAGAGCGTATGACTGTAGAAACACCATCCCTACAGTCCTGCAACAGCACTGACAGCATCATGCTTCGGGAATTCATCTTCGAGGAAAGAAGGAGGATGTTAGGAAAAACATTTGAGTACAAAACCTCCCTGAAGAGAACATGAGCTCTGGGACTGGGAAGATGAGTTTTAATATTCAGCTCTCAACAGGACAATGACCAGAGAAACACCTTCAATCCTAAAAGAGGAATGTGCTGGAGAGACCCAGTCCAGACTGTGATCTAACGTAGCATCTGTGGAATGACCTAAAAGTTATGGCTCACGTGCAGTTCCCGTTTAGTCTGATTGAGCTTGAGCAATGCTGGAATGAAATGGACAAAGAGTCCAAAGTCAAGATGTACAATGCTGATAGAGACTTGAGCAAGGAAAATGCAACTACTGGCAAAGGCGGTCCTACTGTTTTAAGACTATTTACCAATATACTACATCATAAATGTTAGTATCTCTACGTTTGACTTCAATGTAAAACACAGACCCACACAAACAGATGGAGGACTTTGTGGCATCACAAAAACATGTAGACGAGGGAATCAAAGGTTCAAGCTGTAATGTGTGTTCAGCTATGTTTGTCTGGTTGAGCAATGCTCAGATTCACATGAAGTGAAACTTACATGATGATTTCATCCAAATATATCACATGGAACTGTAGGAACCACATTATGAACCTAAAATGGCACGTGACAAAAAAAATGGATAACCATACCAGTGTTGGGAAGGTTACTTTGGAAATGTAATAGGTTACAGATTACAAGTTACCCTACTTAAAATGTAATAAGTAGTGTACATTTTCGATTACTTTATTAAAGTAAAGTAACTGATTACATTTGATTATTATTTGATTGCTTTTCTAAATTTCTAATGTTTTCAACTGTTAATCATTTTCAAACATTTAAAGCAGACAGGGTTAACCTTACAGTAGTGCTCAACACTGATTACTGTCAGACTTTCCAAATCCTTCATCACTTGAATTAAGATTATATTTCAAATTTAAAGTAGACATTGGATGCAAAATTCACTTTTACATGGTGTTTGCACATAAATGTATCTTAGCCGTGTGTGGACACAACCACCCTACAATGATAAAAATCCATTCACTTCTAATCCCCCAAAATCCTAAACAGTCTCAATTATCAAGCCGTTTTGATTTTCTGAGCAATAATATATCATATTGCTCAGGCCCCGCCCTCAACCGCTGAAATACTGTCCAATATTAGCATATTTTCACCATCAGCCAGTTGTATGAAGTCCATCATTTTCTCCACGCTCCATGCAGCTGTAGCGACAAAGTCTTGTAATCAATGCAGTTTTGTGATGTAGAAGAACATAAGAATCTTAATTTTCTCCCAACATCAGAGACCACTGAGGAACGGCGTGCATTAGTTTTGTTTTTAATGGTAATGTGCCCCCGAATACACATTTACATTATGTTTACAATTTAGTCAGTTTGCAGACACTTTTATCTAATAGTGACTCACAATTGGGGAATACATAAAGCGATTCATCTTGAAGAGGCATCAGACAGACAGAGGAAGTGCTTGTAACACCAAGACTCTCAGGCATTGTCAAATCCTGTGGCTCAGTGGTAAAGCTATTGCGTCAAGGGAAGGAGAAAATCAAGCAAAGGTGGAGAAAGTGCTGGGTTTTTTAATTATTTTTTTTAGTTTATGATGAAGTAAAGTAGAGTTGAAAGAGATGAGTTTTCGATTCCCAGGGAACACATAAACTGACAAAATACGTATAGCCTGAATGCACTGTAAGTCACTTTGGATAAAAGCGTCTGCTAAATGCATAAATGTAAATGTTCAAATAAGAACAAGCTAGCAAGGGAAGGAAAAAATCAAGAGACAGAGAAAGTTTTTTTGTTTTAGGATGAAGTCAAGTAGCGTCGAAAGAGATGAGTTTTCAGTTGTTGCTTGAAGATTGACAGGGATCCAGCAGTCCGGATGGGGGTGGGAAGATCATTCCACCGGCCAGGAACAGTGAATGAAAATGTTCTGGAGAGTGATTTTGAGTCTCTCTGTGATGGCACCACGAGGCGTCGCTCACTCGCAGATCTCAGACTTCTTGATGGGATGTAGATTGTTATCAGTGAGTGGAAGTAGGAGGGTGCTGAGCCTGTGGTTGTTCTATATGCAAGCATCCGTGTCTTGAACTTGTTTGCGAGCTGCAGCCAGAGCAGGGAGATAAAGAGAGGTGTAACATGTGCACTTTTTGGGCTCGTTGAAGACTAGTCGTGCCGCTGCATTCTGAATCATCTGTAGAGGTTTGATTGTGTTTGATGGAAGTCCAGCTAGAAGAGCATTGCAGTAGTCCAGTCTAGAAATGACAAGGGCCTGGACAAGAAGTTGTGCAGCATGCTCTGTCAGAAAGGGCCTGATCTTTCTGATGCTGTTTAGTGCAAACCTGCAAGATCGAGCAGTCTTTGCAATGTGCTCTTTGAAGGTCAGCTGGTCATTAAAGATTACACCAAGATTTGTAACCGAAATTGATGGGGTAATTGTTGATGAACCTAGCTGGATGGTGAAATCATGCTGTAGATTTGAAGTGGCAGGGAAGACAAGAAGCTCAGTCTTTGCCAGGTTGAGCTGTAAGTGATGGGATACACCCAAATTCATTTATATCTTCGCAAATAATTTTACTCCAAACTGATTTTTGAATGAGGGACAATTCAAGGCAGGTTTTGTTAAAATGTTAAAACTCAAGGATGGATCAGTACCCATTGTTCGTGATCCAGCTGCGCCTCCAGAATAAGTAAATCTGACACTTTATATTTGTTATTATTATTTGCAAATCGCCTTTGCTCCTCTATGGAAGATAGGGGCTGATGAGCAGAGCTCATTAGCATTTAAATGGCAATCCCCCAAAATGAGTCGCTGTGAACAGAGCAAAGGAAAAAGGGTGTTGTTTTGAGGAATTTTAATCAAAGTATGTTGCAGACCGTTCACGAAGACCGTAAAGAATCATACCAACTTCAGAAGATCAATGTCCCCTTTGAAGCACAGCCACCACAAAATCAGACGTACTTTGAGATCATTCTGAGGTTAAATACAGATTTAAAATCATAACAAGAAATATTTATTAGGTATGGTCCTGTTTTTTTCATACAAATCTTTGCATAGCTATGACAAGAAACACTGGAATCTAACAATACCTTGGAGAAAAACTGTAAATCTTGAAGAGAGCTTTACATAAACCCATTTAGGAAATACAATAGTTTTAAGTAATTGTAACTCTTATTATTATTATTTTTTTATCTCAGTAACTGTAACTGATTACAATTACTTTTATTTTGTAATTAAATTACGTAATTCCGTTACATGTAACTAGTTGCTCCCCAACATTGCATATACCGAACAATCAATAATCCAAAATTGTATTAGTTTGTATTTTCTAAATAAACAGATAAAGAACCAATAAAATCAGAAATAGAGCAGTTTGGCTTTTAGAATCACAATATTTTTTCATCAATCTATGAATGCATATTAGGTTTGGTTAAGAGAAAGTAACCTATTTTAAAAGCTAAAAATGGCACACTTGGAGTTTCCTGCTTGCATACATACTTCAGATAGAATTACGTGACTAGCCTATTTTTAAAGGACAGGATAATATTCTTATTCATAAATCAAAAGCAATGTGCTTATAAGCCGTACTGTCTCTCTCTCAACAATAGGTTGGAATCCAGGAAAGGCTGTAGTTGATGAGTGCATGCAGTCAGCACTTTTGGGCCCCGTCGAGGGGCCCTACACCAGCCCTCCGGCCTCAAAACCCACGCTGATGATGCTGGCGGAATACAGAGCAGGACAATCCCATGCATCGTGTTCATGACAGCTGTTTTCCCTATGAATGTCCCTCTCTGTCTGACACCAGCTGCTAGGCCTTCAGAGAGCACACGTGTCATGTACAGAGGCTGTCAGACTTCACTTCTGTCACTGTTTTAAAGTCTCTCTCTGTTATCATCTGAAACATGACTGAAGTGGTGCAGGTTTAGAAGGGAATGTGGTGCTGTGAGCCAAAAATGGAAGGTTTGCAAGAGGAACAAATAAAATAACCACCCCCAGATTGCACAAGACTTATCAAACCGTCTTTTTGCATAATAATCTCTTAATTCATATTTGTATTGGTAAAAAATATTCACATGGAAAGTACGTTAAGGCCAGATTTAGCTAGAAAGAAAGAAAGAAAGAAAGAAAGAAAGAAAGAAAGAAAACAAATGAACATAAACAAAAAAGGTACTGTATTTCAACATGAAATAAATCATTAGTCATTCTCATTATTTATTTTCCTTAAAGTGCCACTATTATGCCTTTTCGGATATTACCTTTCATGCAGTGTGTCATGACACGTGAGGGAAACCATTCTTTGAAAACACTTTTTGGCCTGACAAAACCATCCCATTGCTATTGCATTTTAAGCGTGTTGTTATTACAATTATTTTATTTAGCCAGACATGAAGACATAACTTTTCGCATAACTTAACGTTAACATTACTCGACTGCAAGACAGTGATCGAGACTCTTCTTTGCATGCTTAAAATGCACCGCGCGGGCTACAATCCCATTGGACGACACGAATTTAAAGAAGGCCGGCTGCGAAAATGCGTACTTGAACTTTGAAGCAAAGTAAACTATACTACTATAATACTCCATATAATGTTACATAAACGTGAAATAGTTTTGTCTACATTGTGCTTTTGCTAAGAAAGATGAGTACATGTATTCTCTAACTCTAAATTAAAAATAAAACTTATATCAGTTCAAAATTACAATTAGAAATACAGGCCTACTTTAATGCATTCGTTTTATGTTTAAAAGTTATTATTAATAACATATGCATAATCAATAACATGGCATGTGCTTGTGTACTGTTCAGAACTAACGTTAGTCAGTAAAGATGTAACGTTACGAGGGCTCTTAAATATATTTGATTATTTTGTGCATCTCTTCCAAATAACCAACAACTCATGAAAATGATTATCTTGCTATGTTCAATCTATTTTGGGTGACCATTTCATACACTTTGGCTTACTCATTTTGTGACATGAGTGATTGTACCTTTATTTGGGGATTACATGGTCCAAACAGGGACCCTCTGACAGTTGGAAACATATTTGTACCTTTTTTACCCTTAAATGGTACACATAAGTACCCTAAGGTGCAACTATGACCCATTGAGGGTACAACTTCACCATTTGTACCCTAAGTGTTTGCAAACGGACCCCAACCGTACCCTTTTTTCTGACAGTAGAGCATGTCATTCCTAAATCACACATTTACAGAAAAGTAACAATTTCAATTAAATTATCAGTTTTTCAGGCGTTAATTTCAATAATCATGGCTTTAAGGTGGATAAGTGAGGCAGGTTTAAAAGAAAGGTTTTATTATGCTCAGATTATAGTTATGCTCCCTTGAGTATTGAAGAAAAATATTCAGTCACCAGTATAGAAATGACAGTATCATATAATAGATATGAAATTAAAGCAAAGATAAAATAATAATGCAAAGATGGTAACATCAGTGGTAAATGGAAAACAAAGGAAGACATATGTATTCAATACAGACACAAGTATCCAGACTTAGAATAGGCCACACTGGACTTAATAAATCAAAGACGTTCATGTCTAAGCATCCAACAGGTCTCTGTGATTGGTGTGGAGGAGGTGAAACGCTTGAACATGTCATCATGCATTGTGGAGGATAGAGAACAGTTATTAGAAGAGTTTAGAAAGAAAGGAGTGTATGATATTATTATTATGAAATACCTATTAAAGGGAAGCATATCAGAGCTGCTTTATTAAAGTTCTTGGAAAACACTGGTTTAATTAAAAGGATTTGAATGTTTTTGTTTCTTTTTTGGCTTTTTATTTATATTTTCTCTCATTAATAAACAGAAATAAAGAAGAAAAAACACATACAGTTAAAAGTAAACAATATCAAATATCATACAATTAAAGGCACCAAATATAAACAATGTAATAATTTAAAAAGTGAATGAACCAATGTATTGAGTTTACCTTAATTAGTTTTATATGTTCTAGTTCTGTGTTTTATATGAAACATGATTCATCACAGATTAAATAATAAATGCTGTTGTGTTAGATGTAAATGCCTCAATAACTGATCATGTGGTTTGCTGAAGTCGATGTAACCGAATCAATGTAAGTCGATGTAACCGAATCAAAAAGATAATAAAGATTATATTAATTCACAGTGTTGAATCCCATGAAATTAGACTGTAAATGATATTAAATGGTGTTTGAGTGTGGTGTAAATATTGCAGACGTTTGGTATTTTGTCCCTGCGCGCGCACCGTAGTTCATCAGAAACATCCAACAGGATTATGTGAGCACTGTGGAGAAGAGGAATCAGTAGAACATGTTATATGTGTTTGTCAAAAGTATACTAATGAACGAGAAATAATGAAAAATTAACTTAGAAAGATGGGAGTGGATGAATTAAAGCTTAAAAATATAGTTACTCGTCGATTAGAGAGTTTATTTATTTATCTCAAGAGAACATAGCGGTTTTTATGGAATGAGTAAACTCTGGTCCACACTCCAATACAGTAGGTGGCGATAATGCACCTTAATGTTGGTGCTACCAGCCATAAAATCGAAGAAGAAGAAGTAGTTCATCAGAAACCGAGCGAAGCTACAATGGGTAAGGTCATCTTTTCTCTCCCTCCTGTATATTGGTTATTAAATTAATGTCATTTCTATGATTGTAACTGTTTGGTAATGAGTATATTAAGAGAAAAAGATACTGTGTGTTAGATGTGCTGCACGTGTGATGACAGTTTGATGTCATGATCTTCAGCGAGATGTATCGAGTCTTTTCCCATCAATGGCTAAAACACCAAAATAAATGTTTTTTATTTAAATTCATGGGCGATTTTTTTTTTTCATTAATTCGTGTGTATGATTGTTTCAGTGTTTGGAGTCACTATAAATATTATAATAAAGTGAGATGATCTGCTGCTGATCCTGAATGTCTTGTTTAATTAGTGTTTGTAGTCTGAGTCTCATCAATATTAATAAAGCTGCTGAAAATACTCTTTATTTCATGGTAATAGACCCTGTTTTCACCTCATTCATTATGCTGATCTCCTGTAAGTTGCCAGTTAAAGTTAATTTAATTCTTATCATCAGACTTAAACTATGCAGTCACTATTATGATATCTACAAGATACAGATGTCCTAACAGCATTTATTACATTATTCTGTGTTAAACTGTTTAATGTAAACCAAAACAAAAGTAAAAACCAATGAACAAAACTTTAAACACAAATGGAAGGAATTATGGAAACACTGATTTATTTATTGGTTACATAACTGTACTTCTGTTTATTCTTTTGATTTTATTCTTAAAATTGTAATATTGTAAATATTAAATGCAAAAATCTAACAGACAAACAGAAATGGATGTGTGAATTTGTATTCAGATATTTTACTATAAATAGAGAGAATGAGAATAAGCTTTATTGTCAGGTATGTTTACACATACGAGGAATTTGCTATAGTGACAGAAACATGAATGCAGGTTATACATTTAGCAGACGCTTTTATCCAAAGCAACTTACAGTACATTCAGGTTATGCGTGTTCCCTGGGAATTAAACCCACAACCTTTTGCGCTTCTAACGCAATGCTCTACCACTGAGCCACAGGAACACAGCCAGCAGGTAAACATAAATGCTTAATATGTGAATTAGTAGAAAACAGGGTTTCCTCGGGTCCTTAAAAAGTCTTAAATAACGTTTTCCTAATAAAAAGTCTTAAAAACTCTTGAATTCAGATTCAATGGGTCTTAAATATTTTTGGTCAGATTACCGTTAAAATATATTTTTCAGTCTGACGGACCCAGTGACTTTACAGTAGGGGTGTAACGATTCACTCATTTTCTCGATGCATCGATTACAAACCCTGACGATGCTTATGCATCGATCTCGAAACATGGATTTTTGAATGGTCGATTTCAGACAGTAATCGATTTAAAATGCTAAGAATCGAATGAATCGTGATTTCTATAGCGATTCAATGCTTTCAAAATATATACACATTAAATTACTACAAGCACGAATGAATGGAGACCTTGAACAGTGTTCGTGCCTCACATCTCTCCTTCACGCGCTTCACTATTAACCGTCGGTGACAGGATTGTGCTCGTCTCACTGATACATTTGTTGAGCAGCTGATGTGTGAGCTCTTAGTACTCGTGGCCAGTAATGCTATAGTGATGTAGTTTTACTTTTCTGTAGTTTTTCAATGGCTCTCGGTCATACCGACGACATTACCTGAGCAGTCGAAGGCTGCGCATTTATTGCATGGACGGAGCAAAAATGTAAGTGTGTAAAGCATACGCACAATTCCATTGAATGATAAATGTGTTTTAACAATGTTGTTTAACCGAATGTACGAAGGAAACTGTTACAATAACCACAGTATTAACAACAACCTTGAAATAAGGGCGTAAGGTTTATCTAATAATCAGATGCTTGAAAGTAGCGTTTGTTGTCATAGCAAACAGACATCGGCACTTTTTCTTTCAGAATCATCATTCGTCGATGGAGAGGAAAAGTTACATACTATAGCATTTTATTTTATGAAAATGAGATAAAGAAGTTTTCGTACTGAAAGAGAAGTGATCTCTGGCTCAAAGAACAGGCCAGACTATCTGCAGCTGAGCTGAATAAAAAGCAGAATGAACTGATGAAACATTAAGACAATAAATACAATTTAAGAATGATGCAGTGCTAATTGACAGATCAATTATTACAGTACAGAAACTATAAAGTATATTTTCTACCTTATTCTGTGCAGAACATTTAAATAATTGTTTGTAGTATGAAACAATAATACAATTTAATTAGGAAAAATTATAGATTAGAAATGATTGATTATTAAATAGTTCTTACTACATAAATTCTGGATGTAACTGTATTTTCTAATATAGATCATTGTACCTTATTTTGTAAAAATGTGTAGAAATTATCATGATTTGGTGTAGCTGTTGTCTGCTTTCACTTCACATGATTTAATTATATTTTTACCTTTTTTAACTTTAATTTCAGACCTAATTGAGGAGAAACAACATCATGTCAAAACTGGAGAAACAACTCACTCACAGACTGTAAGTATTTATTTGCAGAAAAGAAGAGACAAGAAAAGTTTCACCTGCACTCAGTGTGGAAAGAGTTTGACAAACAAACACAGTCTTGAGATTCACATGAGGATCCACACTGGAGAGAAACCGTTCACATGTGATCTGTGCGGGAAGAGTTTCACAGAGTCATCAATCCTTAAGAGACACATGAAGATCCACTCTGGAGAGAAACCGCATGAATGTGATCAATGTGGAAAAACATTTGTGTGTGCTTCAAACCTGAAGAAGCACCTGAAAGTTCATTCAAAGGAGAAACCACATTCATGTTCTTTATGTGGAAAGAGTTTTTCATGGCTGAAGAATTTAAAACGACATCAGAAGATACACACTGGTGTGAGAGAATATATGTGCTTTGAGTGTGAGAAGACATTTATTACACCTGGAGAATTGAAACGGCACCAAAGGATCCACACTGGAGAGAAACCTTACAAGTGTTCACACTGCGACAAGAGATTCAGTCATTCAGGATCCCTGAAAACACACGAGAGGATTCACACTGGAGAGAAACCGTATCACTGCACTGCATGCGGGAAGAGTTTCAGTCATTCATCTAATCTACGGAGTCATACAATAAATGCTCATATTTAGTTTATCTTCAGGTTCAGTGCTTTCAGGTGCTACACCGCATCTCTTCCATATTAATCTGTCATAAGATACATAATCTAAATTAGTCACAGTGAATTAAGTTCATCTTCAAGATCAGTGGCTTCATTTGTAAGATTCAGACCAACTCAATAATAGAGTCCCCCCCCCCCCCCCAAGAACAATATCTAAAGTTTTATTTGTGTATAAAACTTTGCTTTATGATATTAATTATATTATTATGCTTTATCATTAGTTTCATTTTATGTTCTTATGCATATTTGTAGAAGCTTTTTACGGGTTCAAAATGGTCATGTTCATTAAGTTGAAAAAGAGGCTGATTTGTTTTTAATTTCATCTTCACTATTGTTTTTAAAACAATTAGCTATTCTTTCGCTTAGGGTGTATTTTATACTGAACAAAATTAATAATAATGCTGTCTAATCAGCATCTTGATATGCTATACCTGTGAGGTGGATGGATTATCTCGGCAAAGGAGAAGTGCTCACTAACACAGATTTAGACAGATTTGTGTACAATATTATAGAGAAATAGGCCTTTTGTGTACATAGAAAAAGTCTTCGATCTTTGAGTTCAGCTCATGAAAAAGGGGGGCAAAAACAAAAGTGTTGTTTATAATTTTGTTCAGTGTACAAAATGCAGGTGTAAGATATTCTGTCATGTAGGTTTGCAACTGATCCATCTTCACTTTTATTCACTTGAGATGCTTTATATCTTGTTACTCAATAAAGAGAGAGATCTGTCCTTTACTTTATATTTGCTTCAAGTATTAAACTTTTATTGTCCACGTTTGTTGTCTGCTGATTTTTCCTCCGCCATGAATGAATCATTTCAGAATTTTAGTTACGTGAAATATTATGATTGCTTTTGGGGCTTTCCATAATTACATTAATCGATAAAGCTTTTAAATGTCTAATAAACAAAATTTCACCTCACACCTGGCCACCTGTCTGTCTATGTCAGTAACTGTTTTAACATTATTTTTGTTTGATACAATGATTTATGGTATTTTGTAGTTTTAAACAGAATTTGGCGCGTTTTTGATCATCTACGTTGGTTTCGGCTTGCGATGATGATGTCATCATTTGCTCGCTTCAGTGGAGGGTTTCTTTTTTTAAATAATATAACAAAAATATTACAAATTTACAGAACAAATTGGCATACAACTTACATTCAAATTATAAGCCATTATAAACGGATCTTAAACATACAGGTGCATCTCAATAAATTGGAATGTCGTGGAAAAGTTCATTTATTTCAGTAATTCTACTCAAATTGTGAAACTTGTGTATTAAATTAATTAAATGCAGACAGACTGAAGTAGTTTAAGTCTTTGGTTCTTTTAATTGTGATTATTTTGGCTTACATTTAACAAAAACCCACAAATTCTCAACAAATTAGAATACTTAAGACCAATAAAAAAATAAAACATTTTTTTAGTGAATAGTTGGCCTTCTGGATACTTTATACCGTGAAACTCACGGGCACCATATAAGTCCACTATATGGAGAACATCCCTGAAATGTTTTCCTCAAAAAATTATTTACGACTGAAGAAAGACAGACATGAACATATTTGATGGCAAGGGGGTGAGTACATTATCTGTACATGTTTGTTCTGGAAGTGAACTTCTCCTATAATTAAACTTTTTTTCCCTGCAAGAGTAAATATAATGTGACGTATTATTATCCTAAAAATAAAGTTACTCATATCTTGATACAAGATGTTGGTCATGTCACCCACTGCTAGATCCGTTTCTCATAGAGATACTGTATGCACTAAGCACAAATTTTCAACAAATATATTTGTGGAAACTATAATTTTAATTAACAAAACTATCAGTTCTTAAAAAAGAACCACTATGTTTTATGTCAATACCTGGTAGATATTCTGCAAGCATCTCTTCTCTTGCTTCTTTGTAGACTTTGGACAATGGAGCATTTCTTTGAACAAGCTCAAGCACCTTTGGCACAATACTGGTAAAGCCGTCCTTGAAGCGGTGGCTTGAACTGACAGTTCATGAATGCATTCGATCAACTTCATCACACAACTGAAAAGTGACAAAAAGAGAAAGTTAATCATTCACATTAACAAAAAAATTAAAACTAGATATTCTAATATTCTTTGTTGCCATTTCCCTTTAGTAATATCCCTGTACAAATATTTCTAAGCTTGAATGCACACATATTTGTTTCCCTGAAGGCTCAGAAAATTACACTATTTTTTACAAAAGAGTTAAATATAAATGATCATTTTAGCATACTGTTTGGTTTATATTGCCATTCAACATTTATTTTAAGCTGAGAACGGATAAAAAATCTGAGATCACTGACCCTGAGGGTGTTTTTAAGAAAGGGTATCTTCTCCACAGTCATTCCATCTCTTATCTCCCATCTTAGCCATGCAAATTTTGCCCACATTAGGTCTTTGACCACCAAGATGTCTGGTCGCACCTTGCTGTACTGGATATGCAGGACATTCACATGACCCTCAACAGATGATGCATCCTAACCAATGACAGCAATTGCCTATTGGATCAAATTTAAAATCATATTTAATAATCCAATAATTTTGCTGCCGTCTCATTGTTTTGAGGTAAGAGGGCCCCGGATGTTTTCTTTCTTTTCAGATAGAAATTACATAGAAACTGTGCTGCTGTGGTTTGCTATTTCAGTTTACAGAGCGTGCAGAATTTAGGTCAGATCAGATTTTTTGTAATATCTGCTGAATATGAACAGTGTGACAAATTGACACATTTCTTGCAAATCAACTAATTTACGTAATTGATTAAGTTGATGCGCCGTTCCAGCCCTTCTTAACTGTATCGTACAGCATATTATAAATATAAAATCTCCAAATTTTGAATGTTTAGCACAGCATGTTAACTGAGTTTCTTTGTGTGTGCTGCTTGGTCACCCTGCTTTCTAAGATATCAGCATCAGGCATAAAAAAATTAAATATCGGTCAACCACTAAACACAGGAAAAATATAATACAAAATACTCAATGTTATACTTACATTTCTGCAGTCGAAGTTTGTTGATAGGATTCTGCTGGCACTGGTTCTAGTGTTATTGTTACCACCTCCTTCATCTCCTGTACAAATTTGTTAACCCTTATGTGCTGTTGGGGACGTTTTCGTCCACTAAGGGGTGCTGTTGAGTGTTAATTTGGCCACAACTTTTTTTGTGTTTCAGCAAATGGAATGATTTTTGGTGACAAATTTTATTTTAACACATTTTTTAGGAAAACGCTTTGAATTTTTCTCAAAACTCAACAATGCACCGTGGACAAATTCACTACCCTTTCGTTATGTTCGGGATGAAAACATCCACTAAATTAGACTGCTATAAAAATGTATCGGATAAATATTTTTTTCCGTTTTTTTTGCATAAATCTATTAATCAACCTCAGTCCTGTTCAAAACTACTAAAATTTTTGATTTTTTTTTTTTTGATCAGGACTGAGGTTGATTAACAGACTTATGCAAAAAAAAATTGTAAAAAAATATTTATCAAATCAATTTTTACAGCAGTTAATTTAGTGGATGTTTTCATCCCGAACATAACGAAAGGGTAGTTAATTTGAACAATGCACAAGGGTTAAACTTGGCCTGTTTTTTTAAAGGAGCCTTGAAATAAATAGTAAGATCATGTTCTCTGTGAAGCCACACGCTATTGTTTCCCCTTCCACCTAATTTTCTGAAAGAAAAAAGTTAAATGATCAGTGTGAGCTCGAGGTTTTAACAGCAACAATAACATCTATGTATTTTTCAATGGACATTTATCAGTATAAAAACAGTTTGATCAAGGTTGGAGCTAAACTCTGCAGGAGAGTGGATCTCGCGGGCCAGAGTTGAAAACTTCTGTCACTGGGCCAGTACCCTAAGGTACAAAAGCTAAAAGGTACTAATACGTACACTACTAATGGAGATGTACTTTTTTTCTGAGAGTGTACAGTTAGAAGCTAAATTATTTAAATTAGCAGCTCAAAGACTAGAAACTTATTTCACGAGTTTAACGTTACCAGTTTTGAGAAATAATGGTAAACATATTTCACTTGCTGTCCTTGGAAGGGCTCGATGCCGACGTAACGTTAACGCCTCGATCTGCAGGACAAATTATTAGAACTCACATGGACTTAAGTTTAGAACGTTATTCAAATATGTACCAAATACAACTTATATATAAATAATAAATCAACACGGATGATATTCGTAAATTATATAATTTCAGACTGACTAACGTTAGGTAGGAGAAGCGTTAAAATAAAACGGGACAGGCGTTCGCTCGCATCCGGAGTGAACACAGGTAACGTTAGAGTAATGTTAACGTTAGTAAGACAATTCTGGGAAACTATTTTTTTTTAATCTGTGGTTAAAGCCGAGTCACACAAAACGCGGTGGATTTGAACCGTTTGTATGGCCGTTTCAACGCTGTTGTGAAGAAGAGATTGTGCACCGTACGTCGGTTATTCGACATCATGGCTGTCTCACTTCAGGCATTGTCGACGGAGGATCTTCTTGAAAAATTGAAAGAAGCTGGAATACGTCACTGAAGATGAAGAACAGAAATTTAGTGGTAAGTTTAGTAGTAACGTTACTGTGAAAATCCGTTTGTTCCCTTTCGATTCCTGTTTACTTGACTTTGTGTCTGTGACGTTGGCTATGCACGTTACGTTAACGTTACCTGACGTAACGGTATGTGAACATAAACTTTCTGCAAAGTTGTGAAGCCGACAGTGCACGATAAATAAAGTCAATTTAATTATTGTCTAATAAAAAACAGAGTCGGCTCTCAATCGCCTAAACCAGTCGTCAGGAATTCGAATCTTATTCTGTTACGGCTCTACATCAGGGAGTAACACATTTGCATAATGTCGCCCATTGCTGTACGCGGTAGACCAATCACAAAGGACTGCGCCATCTGACCAATCACAGCAGCGAGGGCTCACGGAAAGGCGGGGTTGAGAGAGACGAGTCGTTCACGAATCATTTAGAAATTAGGTCAAATTAAAGCTATTTTTTGAGAAACTAAAGTGTTGATTTGGATGTAAACCTGTTTTAGGACACTCATAAAACAATATTAGCAACCTTAAAAATGACATAACAGGGCCACTTTATTTTTATCATATTACTTTATTTTATAAACCAAAAAAAACGTACTACGTGTACGTTAGACAAACTGAGACTTGTCACTGCATCTGTAGCTCTTTTGCTGGTTTCGATTGCTTCTGCTGTCCTCATTCGGAAGTCGATTTTGCATCTGATGACTAAATCTAAATGTAAATACACATTTTATAGAAAGCACAAGCACTTTTCTCAGCAAAACATTTCAAAATACAGTTAAAATTACAAAACAGTAAATACACTTTTTAAGTTACAACAAACTGTTTTGTGACAGCATGACACTATTTTATGTATGATTTTGTAATAATGCAAAGACATTCCGACTTTCAGGTCTGACTTAAGCAGGGTTATTATCATTAAAATCATTACTTTATTGAAATAAACAAACATTTTCTGAAATAATAAAAAAAAAAATATATTAACAACTTATTTTACATCAGCTAGTTGCAACATTTCTTATTTTCTTTAAGTTGATACTAAAATAAATAAAAATAAAACTTAATCAAAACGATATAGACATATTTAAATAAATAATAAACATAAACACACAATATAAACAATTGAACACACTTGACAGTTCACTTAAATGTTTTATTATTATTATTTACTTAATAATTTTAGGGCAACGGGTTTCCTCATTTCTTTTATTTAACACGTTTTACAGTATGGTGTTTTAAGGATGCACAAATATATTATAACCAAATATCCATTGACCTCCCGGAGGCCATGTAATATGACAGATCTGCTCGATGTCACACAGAATCAGTCAGTGCAGATAGTTCAGCTGAAACTATAACTTTGGGAATATCCCTCGGGAACAATATGAAATCTCCCCTGTGACCAGGTCATGGACAGAAATGCTGTTTTGCCCTACAGTATAGCCTGCTGACCACTGATGAAAGACTCCAGCATAAAATAAAGTTATTTAAAACAATAAAATAAAATGTTTTGAATGGTATTTCAGTGTTTTTATGTGTAACTGCATCTGTGCTACTGTCATGACAACATTTGCAGCTGGCCAATAAGTGCTCTTCCTATAGCTAGCTGTGTTAACTGGCCTGGATTCAATACAGAGGCACACCGGGAGAACCAGCTACTCGTATGTGGTGAATGCATAGCTGTAAAGAGCATCGCATGCCATACGGCTAATGATGATCATGTAAACGCGCCGCAGTCGAGAAGCTTCGTCGCGAGTGACGTCACGTGCCCTTTCCCCCAGTTTCTGCCGCTCGCGCTCGGAGGCGAGGTTACTATCGGTCATCGCAGCACCGACACCTCAGCGTGCTGGAAGACGCTCTTCCCTTTAAACCTGCGTCTTTCTACGCGTTCATACGATAATAACGCTATCACACGAGTGTTTTATTCATTTAATGCACCTAATTTACTTGATTGATAGGCATACACTTGAATTAATGTGTAGCCTAATATAAGTTACACAGGCAATCGCGCTAGAATGAATAGATTTCGGTAAAGAAACGTCGAATAAAATGTATACTGCGTGGATATTTTCATTCAAAAGCACGATGTTTTGATGACCGAGTATACGGAGCTATATTTATCCCCCCCCCCCCCCCCCCCCCCCCCTCCTCCCTGGGTTACTATCGGACAAACCGAGTCGTTGTGCTCAGCTGCTGAGAGGAGACAAAAAAATGATAATAAGTGATGATATTTGCCTCCCCTGACAAATACTGGTTGACTTCGCATCATTCTTTCATTCTTAATCACTTTAGATTGCTACATTTGGGAAAAAACACGCAGCGCAGACGCGTTTTGACTATGACGCGCGACTTTGAGAAGATCGCGCATTTTGACAAATCGTCCGATTGTGTTGGACTCGTTTTTTACGCCTTTTTAACGGAGATTACTGTGATTACTGCGAGTGTAACATAGTGCTTCTGTGTTTTAATAGACCCCCAATTGCTTCACAACAGACACGCATAGGCTATTAATAATTCCACAATAAATCGTTGTTTCTTCTTCTTAGCAGTAGACAGCAGAAAAGCACGGTTTTTATGTCTAACGTTTTTTATCATTGTATTCGTTCTCATGCAAAGGCAACGTTTTGCTACTTTGCAATTTAAGACGCATCGGACCCGCGGCGCGTGCTCTTAAAAGGGCAACAGCTTTTGCAGGTCATGCTGGGAAGTGCGGATATTATGTGTGTCAGTGTAAAGCAACTGAAGCAGTAAACAGTTCATCTCCTCGTTACAAATCAGTGACTTAACAGTAACACCAAAAACATTGTGTTGAGTGTGGTGGCATTACTCTACAACAACCAGGTGATGATTAGCCCACCCTTTAAAAACAGTACTGAATTATTAACATACTGTATGTATAGTTCAGAAACCACCATGCTTTTTCTCTATAAGACGAGGATGAGTAAATAATGACACATCTTTCATTTTTGGACGAACTGCTCCTTTAAGTCTCACAAACTCACATGTCTGCTGTGTTTACAACAGTCTGAATATTAAGCTTCCTCTCTCAGTGCTCAAAACCCTATTGTGGTTTCCTTCACAGAAGGGTTTTCACACGTCACGCTCGGAGGCTTTGTTTATCTCTCTCTCATTCCTCGCTCTCGTTCTGTGTGAACAGTACAGTGTTGGCTCAACTCCACAAACCGGCAGGATACTGGGGCAGGAGGGCAGCACCGCCATCCCTTTGCAGCCTCGCGGCCTGCATGAACACAAAGAGGTGAACGGCATGACAAACCGGATGAAACTGCTGATCATATGACCAAAAATACCAAGGCACAATGTCACCTTCCGTCAGTCATCAGAGACACCGTGTTCTTTTTGACTGTGTGGTTAGAAACACATGATTCTGCTTCATGGATTCGCATTGTCACTGAATATACTGAAAATATCGATATAGATATACAACTTTAAATGTGTAAATGCAAACTGTATGGAAATGTAATATATGACATATGTAAAAAGGGTAATATTGCCATAAGGCAAAGTATAATTGTCGCATAGCTACATTCAGTGGGTAGATGAAGAAATATGTATAAAATATATGAAATCCTCATAGAAAAAATTGTATATGTATAGCTATGTTAATACTATCTATAAGTTGATTTTTGTATGGTATTGTAGCTATGTATGTCAACAATATACAATATATTATTCATACATAAACATACACATTTGTGTATGTAAATATATGAAATTATCCCAACTTCTATGTTTATATGTTTTTACTCCATATGACAATAGATGTCATATGCAAAAATTTAATAAATTGGTAGTTTACATGCATGCGTGATATGAAAATATCATGAAATACGTTTGTTAGTTGAAATGCTATACTCCATTTAACACTATTTTAAAGTGTATTTTGCAATACATTTATAATGCATTAACCTTGTTTGATGTCATATTAAAAAAATAGATGTAATATTAGTACTTTATGAATTCCTTCATCATATCGCAAAACATATTGCCCCCAAAAAATGTGAATTAGTTATTAGTACCTCAGATATACTTTATGCATAACGTTTATCCTAAAACCTAAAAAGGTAATATGTGTGTGTCAACTACAGAAATGCTTTTCATTAATGGATGGCTTTTCACGGTTAGCCAGACCAGTGATGCAGAAAGTCCAGGGATTAGTTCAACAGAAAACATTTCCTGTATCTTTAAGTTTAGGAATATAACCAAACATGACTTGAGATTCAGTACAAAGACAGAAGCTGTGTTGAAAGATGCATACTTTTGTCACCTGTGCTATGTTTTAGTATTATAATACGTTATATTTGGAGTGATTTGGTGGATTTCTAGGGCACTTTATCAATTCAATTCCTAAGCTAGAGCTATATATCTGTCTTGCTCAGTATCCTCCCTCAAGGCCAGTCCTGGGTTCGGTCTAAAGTGTTTTAAAGCCTGCCTTCATTTCTCAGAGGTCCTGGTGACCTGGAGAGAAGATGTTGTTGTTTTCTCTCAATCCTTTCATTTCTAATGGAAATCAGTGTGGGTAGACGTTGCTATATTTGCAGAAAAAACACTTAAGTTGGTGCTTGACATGCTGTTTATTCAGATATATTAATAAAAACAAATATATGATGATTCATTTTAGATTTGGTTTATGCTGTAAGAAAAACATCCTTCAGTTAAACTAGCTGAACACCAGCTAGTCTGTAAGACCATCTTTTTTTTCACGAAATGCACCAATTTTACACTCACTTGAACATTTTTAAACATCTAAACATGTCTGGAAATCAGTTAAGTTGAACTCACCAAACATTTGTATCTGTGTGGCATATGAACCAGTTAACCTTGTGCCATGCAATCACTGCAGCACACCCCTTATTCCATTCAATTATATCTGTAAGATAATATAATTAATATTAAATATATAATATTTGTAGTGATCTTACAGCACGTATAATTTAAGATGCACAAAATAAAGCAAAATAACTGGTTTTGAGTAAATCCGCGTTGCCCTTTTAAGAGCTGTTTTGGGTCCGCACGTGCTTTCCATATATGGAGGCTCGAGACAAACAGCGCGCTTGACCGACAGTAACCTCGCGCATCGCCTTAAAAGCTTGGAGGAGAGAGAGGAGAAAAGTCCGTCCATAAGAGCACAGAGCACCACCAGTAAAATATCGCGTTGAGAGAGTAGGAACAGCTGCTTTTTTTCTCTCTTCTCTAAAGGAATGACAGTTTATATGAAATAAGGAATAATCATTTCAGAGCACTAAATAACGGTGAGTGACGTTGAGTTCTTTTTCTTTGCTTTTTTTGACCAGTGAGCACTGTGCCAAGTTGAATTTTATACTAATTTATAGATACATAATTTTGCATAAACCTACTAATTCTGTCATCAGAAACAGGCTGTTGTTGTTTTTCCACAAATTACGTGAGCGACGCATTTGTGTGGTTTTTATCGTTATCTGAAAGCTTCGTGGCAGTCTGTTATGTTGTAATCTGATTACAAATTCGAGCAGTAATTATGCTAGATAAGTATATGAATATTTTAACCTGCTAGTTCTTTAATCAGAAACGCTCTGCTGTTATTTTTCTGCTGAACTTACACGATCGTGTTGGCTATTTTATCGAAAACACTTGATGCGTGTTTAATGCTTCGTGACAGATATGGATATCGAAAAGTTGTGTATTGTTGACTGTTATTTTCATTCGTATGCTACTGAGGAAATGACAACTTAAAAAAGCAGATGAACAAAGAAGACTAACAGCATCTGTTCGTAACCGAGTCTGCGCGCAATGACCGAGAGTTACCTCCTCTGCGGAACAATGAAACGCACACTGAGCTCTCCAACTCTTGTGCATCTTTAAAATATCACGATTATAAACACGTGTGATGGTTAAAACTAAAAGCTTAGGTCTCTAGTTCAGCGTATGCATCGGTGTCATTTCGTATTTTGCTCCATAGAGGCAGGTTAATTCGCGGCAAAGATTGTGTGGTAAACAAATGAATGTGGGACTCTTCTTACATCATGTCTTGCTTGGACATATTTTAAGTCAGTCGTGATGGACATGTTTATTTTTTATGCTTTAAGCGCATAGAAAGACGAAACAACCGATCTCTGATGTATATGTGCAAGAAATGACAGAGTACGACGCGAGAGAAGCGATATGATGAAGAAAATGGTAAACAAGAGGAAAAATAAGAAAATGGACGCGTCCGCTAGAGACGCTCTTTGTGATGTTATGTATGATGAGCAAAAGCATAAGAGTTTCATATCTGCGTAAACTGTACAAAAATGACAGAAGCAACACACATAGGCTGCTAAAGAGTGATCCAGGTCTTTGTACAGAGACTGTAAATGGCTCATAAAAGGAGAAATATGCTATTTTATAGTTCAAAGCACATCTACCAAGTTCTTAGAAAGTGTCATCTTTATATTCAGGTTGCATTTTTAACAACAAAATGGCATTCTGGGTGTTGGTTATGCCACTGTATCACGGTGGACTAGATTTTAAACATTAATTCAATTAATACATATCATAAATAGTATATTACAGTATTTTTGAATATATTATTGATACAAAAAAATGACATGTAATTCCCCCTAATATAGCCTTGACTCATACATATAGTTCAGATTCATTTGAAAATGCATTACTAGACAATTTAATCAAAACACCAGAAGGACATCATGATATTTATGATTCAGTTTTTATGCAATGTACCAACCCGCATGCTGACATTGTGCACCGTCTCCACTCACATAGTCTCCTATACAAGATAAGACGAATGGCTTGAAGATACTATATCAATGCCAAAACATTGTTTCAATTATTATTTTACCTTGCTAACATTGGAGATGATTATGATAGAATTAATCCATTTTCTCTTTAAACTATCCAAAATCATTCTGTAGTCGTAGTTATGTACACCACTTATATTTCTGCCTTAATTATAGAAAATACACAAGCTGAAACTTTGAAGGGAAATTCTCACAATCTGTTGAATGTTGACTGATCCAAATGTCTTGTTTACTTTATTGCATCACTGGCATGAGATACTTTACCATTATTTGACCAACTGACTGACTGATCAAAAAGAGCTTGGCATCGTTAGTTGTATCTACTTAGTTTGCTTCTTATTGTCTTACTAGTTGCAGAGAGGAGGCACGGACAGTTTGGATCCGTGGCAAGATGGCTGTCTCCACTCAGTTGGGTTTGCTGTTGTGGAAGAACTTCACTTACCGACGGAGACAGACTGTAAGTTCATACCACATGCATTGAGCAACTGAGCAATCAATCATATACCAAACATACCAGTAAAAATATCAATATAACTAAAAAAAGTTTCATATGCAACTAAACAAATGCCATTTGAAACATATGGAGTCCCCAAGCTCCCTTTTTTGTTTGGTGACATCTGTGAGGTTCTGGGGGGACACCAACAGACACCGCATTATACGAATTACCAACCCCTGTATTTAAAGCAACGAATAAATACATAAATAATAAGACTAACTACTTAGGATTTGTGATCATTCAGCATGTTTTATTGTGAAGTGGTTTTTAAGATGTTGAAGATGTTGATTTATATTGAAATATTTTTCCATTGAATTACTTGTACTTATCATACTTAATATAAAATGATAGCACAACAAACAGAGTTATGTGCTGAATGTACTTCAAAAGGCTGATCAAATGATGATGACAGCATACATGCACTTGGCATTGAACGTATGAACAGCAAATGAACAAGATTGTCAACAGGTAAGCCATCAACCGTCACGATAAACTGGATTGTCTGGACTTCGCTAGAATAGCTTATTCAGGATATGTGAATAGTAGATATATTGTGCTGTTGAATTCAGATTAAAGTTTATAAGGGAGGAACCTAAACAATTTCAGGATGATGAGCAAATGAGTAAATATCACACGATTGTGTCTTTTTCTCCAGATTCAGCTGCTGATCGAGATCATATGGCCACTTTTTATCTTTTTCATCTTGATATCTGTCAGACTCCACTATCCTCCGTACGAGCAACATGAATGTAAGTGGCCTAAAGAGGGTTTTCCCAAAACACAACCACACAATCAATGCAAATGCATTTTATGAGACTGGAGCTAAGTTTTTAGATAGTGTCTTTCTTACCCAAGAGTTCAATATAAATCTGACTACATTGGATTAAGAGCAGCCATTGGTCTGGTTTATATCATTTTGAATGTATTTTTCTAAATATTTACTGCTTTTCCAAAAGGTTTACACTGAAAAGATCCTGAATGCCTTTTATTTAACCTCTTGTGTCACTGCGTCTTACTTAATTCAAGCGTCAATATTTGCTCCTCTTTGGAAATCACACAGTCCCCAGGGAAGGTCAGGGACAGCAAAACAGCTCCAAGAACAGCACGACATTTTATACATCACGAGATCTCTGAAACCCAGTTTTCTTGCAGTGTGTCCGTTCCTGTACTTTCCATGGACAGAACTACATGTTAACTATTTTTGAGTTAGTTCCAGATCAGAAAATGAGGACCAGTAGATCTGGTTTGTGAATACAAACATAATCTGTTTAAGGGAAATAATTTATGCAGGGATGTTTCCAGGATTTGTCTGTGCAAACTGTAATTTTGACATGTAAAATGCCAAATTTAATCAAATTAATTATATTGCATTAAATGCATTAGATTGCAGAAATATGGTTGCAAAGGGCATTTCTTGTTGAAGATTTAATATCACACACTTGCTCTAAATCTGATTCCTTTTCTAGGCCACTTTCCCAACAAGGCCATGCCCTCTGCGGGGACTTTACCATGGGTGCAAGGCATCGTCTGCAATGCCAACAACCCCTGCTTTCGCTACCCCACTCCTGGAGAGACCCCCGGGGTGGTGGGCAACTTCAATGACTCCATGTGAGTATTTCAGGTTTTGGGTCTGCTTTGGCTTTTACAGACTATATATGGAAGTTTCCCTCATGTATGTGTCACTGTCATCATTTACAGCATCTCCCGACTGTTCATCGATGCCAAGAAAATTCTCCTCTACAGCCAACATGACAAGAGCTTTGAAGGTTTCAAAGGACTTGTCCGGGCCTTGAGAAGACTGCAGACAAACACTGAAGGTACGTGACATCCAGACACCTTCAATATCTTCAACATACACTATAGTTCAAACGTTTTGGAATGAAGACTTTTAAGATCACCAAGTCTGCATTACTTTGTTAACAATACTGTAAAATCACGAATTGTGTGAAATATTATTACAATTTAAAATAGCTGTTTTCTATTTGAATATACTGTAATTTTCAGCATCATTACTTCAGTCTTCAGTGTCACATGATCTTCAGAAATCATGAAAATATACTGATTTAGAGCTCAATTAATGTTTCTTTTTATTATCAACATTAAAAACCGTAGCGCTGCTTGGAAACCATTACACAATGTATTTCAAGTTTTTTTTGATGAATATAAAGTTCAAAAGAACAACATTTGTTCGGAATTGTTTGAAATGTGACAAAAGTCTTTGAATCCTTGCTGACTAAAAGTAGTTTCTTAAAAAATCGTATTAACTCAAAACCTTTGAACAGTAGTTTGTGTTCATTTTATGTTACTTTACGTTTGATATTTTTAGTGTATGTTGTTCTAAAAGAGTCATTGATGGACTCATTAATGAACCAGAATCAAGACATGGAATCAGAATCTCTAGGTTCCCTTCACTTATGCGGAGATTCATTTTTTGTCAGTCTGTTGTGAGTAATATGCATTCAAAGGTCATGAGTTCTTCTCTTGGTTTCAGTTTCTGAAGTCACTCTACTTTATAGCTTTGTTTGCTCTCACATTGGTCTCAGTATAGCTGGTTCAGGGTACAAGTAAGTTGAAGTAGTGGCTTCCCACATCCTAATTTCAGTGTATCCAATAAAACGCAAACATCAGGGGGATTTGTCTGTCTGTTTCCTGTCCGACAATCAGATTAGGTGTGGTTCCTCATTTGAGATTCAGTGTTGAACGTCAAATAGGAAAGGTTCTGTATTAGTCGTTTTTTGACTATTGGAGACTACAAAAGTGGTCATTAGTATCTATCTGGTCATTTTTCTCTTGCTTAGAATATTTTCATTATACCATTATATACAGTAGACCTATGGCAAGGATCTTTTAAATGCATTGCTATGCAGCTGACAGGGTTGCATTAGAGCCCTGTATAAGTTTGTATTATAGAAACGGTTGTTGAGAGAGGCTTGTGGGAGTTGCATTTACTCACAGTTGACAGCATTTAATTAATGTCCCCTGAGGAGCTGCTGTTTGCACCTGAGCTTGAGGAATAGGATGCTGGCTTTGCCCACCGTGGATTAGAAAGCCTCAAGAGTCACAATGGTTAAACATGATCATTTCATGCCACAGAGATGCTTACGATTCCTATGTGTCGATGCAATCTAGTAATATGTTTGAAGAAGGGATGATAACTCATCCCATCTGGTCAAAACTGCTTTGAGGCTTTGTAAAGGAGGGGCTTGTGTCATGAAACGGTTTGAAGTAATGCCTAAGCTTTAAAAAATAAAGGTTCATTCTATTGCATTGCTGCAAAAAACAACAAACAAAAACCTTTTGGAAACGTTAAAAGTGTAAATGATATGTCTTTGATATCCTAATTGTTTCTTCTAGAAGAGTAATGTATTCGATGGAGATTTGATCTGACTCTGATCTTAAGATCTGTCAGAAAACTGGTAATAATCCTACGTGCCTCAATGAGTTTCATAAGAGTTTGAAAACTGCTTCTCAGAGATGACTCATATGATCTGAGCTATATTTTGAGCTTTTATTTTATAGCCCTATACTCTTTTTATTAGCAACTATGGTTCCATGTAGAATTTTGAACATCCATGGAACCTCTCCATTCTATATAGTATGTATAGGTATGTATACATTGTATAGTATGTATAGGTTATTATAAGAAGGTTCTTTTATGGAATCCCTGTGAAAACTCTTGTTTGAATCTCTTTTTCAAGCGTGTATGTTTGAGAATGGATCTGTGGGTGTTTGTACTGTTTTTGCACAAATACTGTACTCTGCGCCCCCTGAAATCGTGCTCATTTCCCCAAAACGTCCTGAATAGTTAAAGAACAATAAGAGCATCTGAATAAGAGCAAGCGGCTGGGGAATGACCTGTAGTAACCCCAGAGGAAAGAGACTGACTCAAACCAGTTCATACGGATGACTCTTCTGGAATGTTCTGACACGCAGCACAATGAGCTCTGTGAAGAACACTGCTGCAGTTGCTTTCTGGCTTTTGTTGTTCCTCCTTCCTTTACCGTGGACATCTTGCATGATGAACTCAGAACTGAGAGCTAAATGAACAGTGCTCTCATGACTCGAGTAACCGAACGCAATGGGTCAGCCGCATTACCTCACTCGCTTTATCATTGAGCTGGGAATTGCAGTAGAGTCATCCTTTTCACAATGTTCTGAACGACACCCTTTGTTAAAAATAATATTATTCATGGTGCAATTGTTGAATCACTGCTTTATGTAATGAATTAAATTAAAAATGATTATTTGACCTGTGTTATTCAGCATTATTCTGACATGATGCTATCTACTCAAGTATATTCATTATATAAATAGCTTGTATCATTTTTGAATATTTAAATAACTTACAATTTATATTATATATTATTTATATTATAAGTAATATATATATATAAAATATAAAATAGTAAACATATTTCTTATATTATTAATAATATTAATATTTCTTATTATTTATATAATATTTATTTATTCATTTATTTGTCAGCATGATTTTGATGTGGTTATCAAACTCAAATATTTAAATTAGTTGTTACATGTACAATTTACATATATTTACTTAAATTCTAGCATTTATAGTAGTAGTATTATATATATAATGTAATATATATATTATAGTACTATTTTTTATTACTGTGTATTTATATTATTAGAAAAACAATAGAAATATTATTTCTAAATTCTTGTTCTTTTTCTCCAGGGTTCAAGCTGAAGGACTTTCTCCATGATAATGAAACGTTGTCTGAGTTTCTTGAGAAAAACGCCACCCTGCCCAAGCATGCTGTGAGACAGATAGTGGAGGCTAACGTCAACTTGGAGAAGGTAAATGAGCTGCGCAACACAAGCTGTTTAAAAACACTTGAACGGCCGAATCATCAGACGTCAGGAACGTTTTTCACAAATGTATGCTGTTTGCTCTCCTGGTGCTGTCTTTAATTACCTTCACACATGTATATACAGCGCTTCAATATTTCACACACCGTCTGGCGTAGTCATTAAATTGCAGCTTGTCATCTATCTTGGGCCCGTTATGTACCGCGCTGGTTCGTGCAGATATGAAGCGGTCTGTTTTTCAAAGCCCTGTACATGCATCCATACGCTCTCACATGCGGATGACCTTGGTGTGATGGGATACGAGATCACGGGCAGATGCTGTGGATGTGTGGGGGGGGGGGGGGTCTGGAGTCACATGACTGTTGCTCTGCAGAACCACAGCAACAGGACAATTCCTGGAAAACTGACACAGGCCGACCGTTTCCCAGCACCTCTGACAGATGCACCGCAAGATAGGGAGCGCTTTGATAACTCTGCACTTCCGTTTATTGAAAATATGCCCAGCGTTTGATTCTTCACATAGCATATGTCTAAAAATAGATCAGTTCTTTATGTTGCCCAGCTAAAACCAAAAACAGTGGCTGCAAAATAAAAATGTGGATACTTAAGCTGCATTTAAAATGCAACAAAAATGATATTCCACTAACATTTGTCATCCTGAAAGTGTTAAAAATACTTTTAATCTTAATATTAAACATCATGTGTATTGTTGTATAATTTAAAATGAACTGAAGTGCTAAGTTTACTTGTGCTATCTTTCTTTAAAATGTATATATAAGATTTTTTTAAAGAGCAAGGACACATTCAATTGATCAAAAGTGACAATAAAGACTATTTTTCTTCAACGTTGATATTAAAGATAAATGTTTGTTGAGCATTAAATCAGGATATTAGAATGATATCTGAAGGATCATGTGACACTGAAGACTGGAGTTATGATCTTGATGATTACATCACAGGAATATATTACATTTTACAATATATATTCATATAAAATATTATTTTAAATGACTATAATATTTCACAATATTGCCATTTTGTTGTTTATTTATTTTGCAGTTTTGCGTTGTTGAACAGTGGTCTATGTGCATATATCATGTACATATAAGAAGCTGAGATAGTCTTTTAAGTCATATCTTAAGTGTTTCCCTATTTAGCCTTTAGTCATCATTTCAGAACATCCTGTTCTTAATAACTGAATGAGGATTGTGTCTCTGAGAGAGTGACGGAGCTGATAGTGGCACGATCTTACAAAAAAAGTAAAGTACAAGACTTCTTTTTTGGACAGGCTGTGTTTAAATCTGTCTGTTGGGCAAAGCCTGTCCATTGCCTTTTTCACAAAAGAAAGAGCGTGTAATTACGTGATCACGTAATGTTCTTTCTATCAATCATTTGCACCCATTCTCTGGAGATCTGCAGACTTAAATGTATCATTTAAATATAAGATCGTCATTGAGAGTCTCGTAAATGCGATTGACTTGTGCGTACTAGTCACATGACATTTATAGCACAGATGATTGGCTTAAAAAGTGCCCATGAAACAAAGATGGCAGCTTCCAGAATGCGTACTTGAAAATATGATTGCAGAGAGTTTGTTTAGTTGTTTCAAACTGCTATTTGTGATCCACAGGTGCTTATTAAAGGCTTCAGCGTTCATCTCAGAGACCTGTGCAATACCACATCTCTGGAGGAGTTTGTGACTATAGCCGATACGGACGTGTCTCAGCTGACACAAAACATCATCTGTCAGTCATCTGCTGAATGGCTGAACAACGCTGAGAGCCACTTCCTGTCCAACCTGGACTTCCTGAAGCCAATACGGGTAATTAAAAACAACTGTTAAATAATACATCCCTTCCATAGGACTTCATTATTAACCAACATTACAAGAACTAGAATACAAGAATGAAAGTGCCCATGTTAATGATTGCTTGTGAAGATGTGTTTTATGTCCCTTATATTACACAAAAAAGTTGCTTACTGGACTATAATAATGCAATAAATGTTACAATAAACAAAGCAATCCACCAGTTTTGTAAACCAATTACACACAAACTAGGACAAGGGTATATTCTTGTATTGTAGACCCAGTGAACTCTGAAATCTTCAGGCAAAATCAGAATAACATTGTGGTCACATAATTGTCACTTTTACATAATATGTTTTTGCCAATCAGAATAATTATTTCAGCATATTTGTGCATGAAAAGGGAACAGCGATGGCCGTCAGCCAGGAGTCTTCACATATTGATGTCTTTGTGTGTGTTCGCTTTAGACTCGCTAGAGATTTCAGGATGGGGTCACTGCTATCTCTGCACGGCGGTTTAGATTTATGAAAGCAACGGGACAATGAGGGCTTTGACATTTTTTCCTAAATCACAACGTTATAGTCCAGAGTTAGTGTATGTGGCTTGCGTGCATTTACATTGTCTTACTAACAGCTTACGACTTAAAAGATGCTTAATGCACGTTAACACAAATGTGTATCTTCCTACAGTGTGAAAAATGTGTGTCATTTTTACAGAAATAGTAAAAATGCTGTTAATTGTTTCACTGTAAGTTGCCTTACAATATTCAGTGAGGTATAAGAGTAGAAGTGTGTATGACCTACTGTATTTACACATATTGTTCATGTTTTATTGACAGAACTTATTATGAACTGTAAGTCATCATGAAGATTTTAATTTAACACTTGTATTATTTTAATGGTTATAATCTGTAAAAAGCAGATTTTGGTAGCTAAAGTGACTCAGTAAAAAATTAATATAACAACATTTATTAGAAATATATTTATTTCCTGCTAAGTATACTACAAATACATTTACATATTTATGTACTTAATAAAAATACCCTTAAATTGTAGTTTTAGTACACTAAGTGGTATACTTAAAGTCTGCTAAATTGTAACAACTACTTTTGTGCTTAATGCACTTTAATTGTGCGGAAGCAGTGCTGAAATCCAATTAAAAATACTGAAGTATATTTAATTGTGCTGAAGGGGAACTATTGCAAGTATACTTCAGGACAGATACTCTTTAAATATCTCGCTTTTAAAGACTGATATTATCCAAAGATAATAAAGTCCTCATAAATAGTAACAATAAAACACATCATAGGCTTAATATTAAGAAATGTGCATTATGCACAAGTAGTTCTTCAAATAAAGTTTAAATATAATTTTTAAATCGGTAAGTCTCGAGGGATATGTCAGTAAATTTGTTTGAACTATAGATTAATTTTAGATAACTGTGACAGTAAAATGTGTACAATATGATTACTTTGATAAGCTAATAATGTATTTTGAATGTTTTGCTCATGCAGAAAGATGTCAAGTCTGACCCGAAGATGATCCAAGATGTGTCTATAGCAACAGACAGTCTGCTGGAGAGTCTGGGAGCATTAGCGGTGGAGGTAAGAGCCCGAAAATATCTCTCACCCTGCTTTTAGAGACCGAACTGGACACCAGAGTGAAGTGTTTAGTTCCCACCCCCAGCTTCCCAAATGCCCTTATCTGGAAACAGTATATGAAATATTAATAAAAATGTCTTATTATAATGCGATAAGCATCGATGACTGTTGATTACATTACTGGTTTTTGATGTGTAATGTTGCATTATGCTTTGGGGCTAAGGAGTTATTAAGATTTTTGTTTTGCCCCAACATTCTTAAAAATATTAAGGTTCTTTAATTATAGTTCCATGAAGAACTTTAAAAATCCAAGGAATCTTTTCATTCCACACAAGGTTCTTTATAGTGGACAAAGGTTCTATAGATTATTCAGATGTTCTTCACTTTAAGAAAAAAATGGTTCTTTTAAAAACTGTTCACTTGAAGGTTCTTTAGGGAACCAAACTAGTGCTTCTACACCATCGCTGTGAAAACCACCTTTAGCCCTATCAAGATATAACTAGAAACGTGTTTGGCGTATAGAGACAGAAAGTTCTGTAAATAAATAGCTATTTCAGTTAGCATCCCACACGTCGTTGTCCCTTAGAAAAACCTCAGAGCTGACGCTTGACATTTCTGCCGTACACTCAGTGTTGCCGCTCGTATGTATTTGGTGTCCAGCGTTTAGAAACCAAACCTGAGCGTTAAGTGAGTTAGCAGACTCCCGGTTCCCTCCAGCGCTGGGTAAAAGAGCAGAGCTCGACAAATGTGAAGTAACTTGCTCTTAGAAGTGAAACAGGGACTGTTTCCACATCATCTCACAGGGCATTTGTTCATGGGAAATGTGTCTCACCAGCAATCTCTTCCTGGTTTTATCGCTTGAAACAGAAACGCTGGCCTGACCCGCATTAGTTCCTCTTTGTTCTCACACAAGCCATGCAGACATGCGAGCTGAACTCCAGTAACCCTCGCTAAAGCCAGCGGCAGAGAGGTTACTCCAGGTCCTGTTTTATTTCTCCAGTTACTCGGCTGTGTTTGCATGTCTGTCTGGCCTCCAGGGCTTCCTCAGACACCTCATGATAGAGTACAGGGAGACAATAGATCTCTTCTATGACTAACAATCGCATGCACAAGAGAGGGAGCAGATGATCCTTTCCTAATGAGACCCCTGGATGATGTGGGCGAACCGATCTCAGTCTTCCAGTAACACTGAACATTAGCTTTGCAGAATTAAAGGACGGTGCTATTTTAGTCATGTTTATATAGAACGTAGAATATTTTGAATTAGTTTTTAATATATATTTTCGATTTTCATTTTAAAGTTTTATGATTTTTTTTTTTATTAGAGTGCTGCTTTTCCCCAATATCTGCACTATTGCTAATGTGATACTGATTTATTACCAGTTCATATTTTGGTACATTTGAACACAATATTATCAGTTTGGCTCAACGTCATAAATAAAAGTAGTTTCAATCAAATTCACAGCTGAACTGTTGAGAAAAATTCTATATAGTTGTTATCAATTTGATTGATTTAATTTTTTTATATTTTATTTTAATTTAATGTAATATTTATTATTTAGTATTATTCTTAATTTAATATTTCAAATGATATATTAAATAAAATATAAATAATATATATATAATGAATAATATATACTATCTATAATATATATATATATATATATATTGTATATTCATATAATATATCATATAAAATATATTTGAATGGCTTTAGTTTTAGTTAATTATAATAACCCTGTTACAGGATGTTAATGTCTAACTGCATGCATGAATTCTATTGGCTGAGGTCATTCCCTGTTGAAGTTAATGGAATATTGTGGATAAGTAAATTAACCCGGCAGTAAAACTCTGTGTCTCAGATGTGTTGATGTGATTTTGGAAATTGCTCATGACAAAAGTGTCAACAGCCCTGTGAATCATATTGACTCATCTTTTACAAACCTGACCGACAATAACCTGTTCACGCAAATGCTTATGTAACCCCATGTAAATCCATCCATTTCTCATAAAATGAAAATGCATCTCATTATCATCATGCCATAATTCTCATAGCTCACTTTTTCAGCATGCATCCATTCATGTGATGGACAAGTCAGAAAGTAGGTTGAGGTCTCTCCGGTTTGATCAGGAGAATGACCGATAGTAACCTCGTCCTCGGCAGGCATGCGTGAGCGTGTCACAGCAACACCTCTGTTATTTCTGTCGGGCAAGCAGCACGTGATACGGTTCTCATAAACTCCCTTTCATTCCCTGAAGACACTTACATTCATCCTCGAGTTTTATACTTTTGCTCGGTTTTTCTCTCAGTACTTAAACATAATTAACCATCATTATTTACTTAGCCTCATTTCCAAACCTGTGTAGGCCGTTTTATCTGTTTAGAATACAAAATGAAGCTAAGCTTTTTTTTATTGATTTAAAAATCAAAATAAAAGCATCATTACAGCAGTCCGTGTGCTCTTTTCTAAGTCGGTCATGTCATGTGAGGAACCAAGTCATTCAATGACAGACTATCAACTTACATTCAGTCTGTTCCTCACACAAAGCTTTAGAAATCTTGAAAAATGTGCAAATGTCTCTTTTCGTGTTTCACATTAAAACAGCAGTATATATCATGACATGCAATGGCAAGGAAATAATGACATAATAAAAATGACTGCACAATACAGACATCCAGGAGCAATAAGCATGTTTCTGTATTATTATTATTATTATGTTTGTGTATGGTCAGCGTCCGTAACACCCTTCATTTGACAATGACAACACTTCATAATAATACACCCTCTTGACACATAGAGGCACAATGTCCCAAAAGCAGGCAGGCACGTGGACTGCACACTTGAAGACATCCGGGTCTCTTTCGAACAAGATTGTGTAACGGGATAGAGAGTTGATATTAGTAAATGAATATTAGTCTCTCTCTTTCCTGAAGCAACTGTAACAATGAATGACGTGCTTTGAGAGAACTAAATAAACACAGTCCAGGGTGCTGCGGTGTTGACATTTGCTTTTCTCAACGCCAGACAAACAGTTTTAAGCAATTCCTTAGCATAAGTAAACGTTTTGTGACGTTTGACCATCACACGGTTCTTCACTCATCCGTATCTTAATAATATTTACTGTATTTTTGATCGAATAAATGCAGCCTTGGTGAGCAGAAGAGACAGATTTTTGAATGGTTGTTTAAATAAAGACTTCTACTGAAATGTAAGCACGTTTTGACTCTCACTGTTTTCTCAGCTTGCGAGTATGAAGAGCTGGCGGGACATGCGCAACGAGATCCTGTACCTGACCGGCAACAGCACACAGTCCCCCAACCACATGTACCAGGCCGTGTCCCGTATCGTCTGCGGTCACCCGGAGGGCGGAGGCCTGAAGATCAAGTCCCTCAACTGGTACGAGGACAACAACTACAAGGCCCTGTTCGGGAGCTACGGCAATGACAGCGACAGCGATACCGACTCCGTTTACGACAACTCCTCCAGTGAGCGAAGCTGTATTGCTCTTTTTTCCATCCTTTGCAATATGTCACATACCCTGCTAAAACCCCTCTTTTCTTTAGCGCCCTACTGCAACAGCATGATGAAGGGCCTGGAGTCGAGTCCCATATCCCGCATGATCTGGAGGGCTCTGAAGCCGCTGCTCATGGGGAAGATCTTGTACACGCCAGACACCCCTGCCACCCAGAGGATCATACAAGAGGTCAGGAGCCAAACGAATTATGCTACACTAGTGTTGAGCAGGTTTCTGTGAGGCAAAGAAGTCTTACTTTAGTAGTCTTCATATAGTTTTAGAGCATTTATTAATATTTTGAATCAGCTTCCATTTTTATGTTTTCATTTAAATTTTAGTTAGTTTTAATATTTTTTTTTGTTACTTATGTATTTGCTTTAGCTCATTTTTATTTTGGTTATTTTTAGTAATTTTGTTAGTTTAAGTAATTTTATTTGAGCAACTTCAACATATTAAACAATTTTTTTTTTACATTTCATTGCATTTATTTTATTTCAGCTTGTTGCCAGAGCAATATTTTTTACATTTGTAAAGTTGTTTAAGTTTACATTTTCAAGTGTAATTTTTCATCTAATATTTATATTATATTATATTGGCTTTATTTTATTTAATGAAAGCCGTTTTTAATATTTGCTGTATTAGTTAACAACAACAGAACTGAAATAACTCATAAAATGGAAATATAGGAATAAGTAGTGACTAAAACATGATAAACATATCAATCTGAATCTAAAATTAAAGATAAAAAACAACACTTATATTCTAACTTAATTTCATGTAATTGCATAATATGTGGACACATTTTATATTCATCTACAAAAGTAATTTAAGCAAAACATGTGGACCAAAGGGTTTTGAAGACCATGAGAAATATAAATTCAGACAAATATGTGTGATTTCTGAAGTATAGTATATACAATATTTTATATATATCTCAATCCAGCAGTCCCTAACAGTACCTTGAAGAACTCAATCTAGAGGAGCATCCTAACTGTGTCTCTGTTTCAGGTCAATAAGACGTTTCAGGAGTTCGGTGTGCTCAGGGACCTCGGTGGCATGTGGGAGGAGATGAGACCCAAATTCTGGAACTTCTTGGAGAACAGCGAGGAGATGGACCTCGTTCGGGTGCGTCACACACACACACATGCACACACGCACGCACACACACACACACACATCTGTCTGAACTCGGATAACCTTCCTGAAACAAAAGACACAGTTCCTGTTAGTCGCCTCTGAGCACATGACTGCTGCGAGAAGCTCCAGTGGTGAACTTCTCACTGCCACCTTTTGGACAAAAGCCATACTGCATTTTAACCTCACCACTGAAAAGTATACATGCGTGGCACTCTGCAGGACGCACACTTATTACTGGAGATCTTCATATCCTTGGAGAATTCGGAGGACCTATTTGTAGCTAAACGAATGAAAAAGTGTGCTGCGTTAGGTGTTTTGTTGTCATAGGCACAAAATGCGTAACGCGCTGTCACTTTGCTATGTGCATGACTTTCATCCTGAAAAAATAAGTCAGCAAACAAGCAAGTAACTAAGTAAATAAATCAATAAAACTTACATTATTAAAACTAATTTGTATTAAAGTGTTATTATTTTAATCATTTAGTCACTAAATTACAGTACAATGCAATAATGAAATACTTTCTAAAATATAATATAATAAATATAATAAGATTTTATAGAAAAAAGCTTCATTTACCTTAAAAAATATTTTCTAAATATTTTAAATATCTTTATATTATTACCTTTTCACAGCATAATGTATGTTTAAAAGTGTGTAATAAAAATGTTTTCAAATTATTAAATAATGCTAATATTTTGTTTTTTTGTTTACATTTACTGATGCATTGATTTATAGTACCATGAATAAATCAATACAAATTACATTAAAATAAATATGTAAATAAATAATACATCTAACAGTATAGTTCAAGAATGGGGGAAAATGTAATAATTTAACTTAATATGAAATAAATACTTTCCAAATAATATTTTAGACATCTTTATGATTATGCATGTATAAATGTGTAAAGAAATGTGTTAAAAATTATATCATAGTTTAATTTTGTTTAGTTTTTTATTTTTACATGTATTAATGCACTAATACCAGAAATAAATAAATACAAATTGGATTTAAATAAATTGATTAAAATTGTATTAAAATTAATAAATACAATATAAATACAAATATAAATAAATACAAAAATAAGTAGGAAAACTCACCGGAATAATTTAACTAGATATAAAAAAATATTTTAGACATCTTTATAAAAGTATTTTTTTAAGTGCATAATAAAAAAACAAAAAAAGTAGCATGTGATAATGTAGTTTTTTGTCTTCATTTATTGATGCACTAGTTTATACTATCAGAAGTCATGTATCTTGTACATTAGCTACGTAATATTTCAGTAATTGATTGAATGCTATTTCTCCTAAACAGACGCTCCTCCAGAACAACGCTAGCGCTCGCTTCTTCAACGCCAAGCTGAACGGGACGGACTGGCGCGTGGAGGACGTGTCCAGCTTTCTGTCCAAGGCTTCAGAGGACACGCGTCCCCATGGCTCAGCGTACACGTGGCGGGAAGTGTTCAACGAGATGGATCAGTCCATCCAGACCATCTCACGGTTCATGGAGGTACACCTGTACACACTCGTCTTCATTACACAAACACAACGATCAGATCTGACTGGCTTGTTCATTATCATTGACTTATGTGGACATCTTATGATCGCTGCTAATCAATTAAATGGTTCTGAGAAAACTGAATCTGTGTTTGGAGTTCATGTCTTACTTTTCAGGGTCAGTGTGTCGCTCTTTCAGATAAAGAAACACTTCTCAGTTCTCACTGAATCACAGTAACAAACCAATTATGCTGCAAACCACCTCAGGTCAAGCCAGTCCAAAGTTAGCCGAACTGACTGATTATTTCATTAAATAATCGTGTAAACTGGCCCTGATTGTTTGATTGCCAGAATCATTCGGTCAACCGATAAACTGTTTATTTTCATTCTCCCCTGAAGTGTGTGAACTTGGACAAGCTGGAGCCGGTGGCTAATGAGGAGCGTTTGGTTAACAAGTCCATGCATCTGCTGGATGACCGCAAGTTTTGGGCTGGGATAGTGTTTCCTGACATGCAGGCCAACACGTCCGACCTGCCGCCCAACGTCAACTACAAGATCCGCATGGACATCGATAACGTGGAGCGCACCAACAAGATCAAGGACGGGTAGGAGACATGCGTTTCTGATTGTGGAGACAATGTGCAGGATTTGATCTGAAGTCTCTGAGAGCTGATGAGTGTGTTTCGCTGTAGATACTGGGATCCCGGTCCTCGAGCGGACCCGTTTGAAGACCTGCGGTACATCTGGGGCGGCTTCTCCTACCTGCAGGACGTGATTGAACACGGGATCATACGAGCTCTGACCGGCAGCAAGGAGAAAACGGGAGTTTACATCCAGCAGATGCCGTATCCCTGCTACGTGGACGACATGTAAGAAACAGCATTCTTCAGCTTTTAAACTGAACTTTAAATGAACTCGGGTTTCATTCAGTTTCATGCAAAAACAAATCAGGAACAGTTAGGCTCTGTGCTGCATTGCTGTCTTGAAAGGGTTTTCAGTCTCTGAGATGCCACTGATTCCCAAATATGAGCGTCTTCATGCAAGAGATTGACCCCCGTGCTAATATCCTCAAAGGCAGCTGTATTTATTCATGTATATTTTCAGTTTAAAATATGAACATGTATAAACATGTGTAAAGTGTGATTTAGTTTTATTTAATTTATTTTTTTTTCTACTTTACTTTATTTAATTACAAATTATTTGATTTATTTAAAATCTAATTGGTATGATTTATTTATTATTTATCTTCAGTCAAATTGCTGTTATTGTTTGCTTATTTCAATTTAAAATGGTATACATTTTTAATTCATTTTACTTTAATAGGTTTTACTTTAATTCTTTAAAAATGTATTCTTTTAATTTTTTGTTTGCTTATTTATTTAAAAATCATTCATATTTATTTAAATCTAATTTGTATTGTTTGTTTATTTTTATTCTAATCAAATTGCTATTATTGTTTATTTAAATTTGTATCAATTGTTTATTAATTTTATTTTTTGTATTTATGTATTTTAAAAAATACTCTACAAATATATGTATTTTATTCTCTTTACTGTAAAATATATATATTTATTTATTTAAATCTAATTATTTATTTTAATCTATCTTGAAAATGATATTTTTTAGCATGTTGCCAAGCTAAGAATGTAAAATTATAATAAGCTTAAAAGCACAAATGATGGGTATAATTGTCAATTATTAACTATACTGAGCTGATTTCAGTGCATTATGAGATTAAGAGATGCACATGATGCTGCTTTTGCCCTAAACTATGTCTCTTAGCAGTTACCTTTGGAAACAGACGTGCTCTTGCGTGTTTCATCAGCAGCGAATCAGCCGAATCAGCGAATTTGTTTGTCTTCATGCTGAAGGTGTAACACCTCCTGTCTGCTCTGCCCTAGGTTCCTGCGGGTAATGAGCCGCTCCATGCCTCTGTTCATGACTCTGGCCTGGATGTACTCGGTGGCCATCATCATCAAGGGTGTGGTGTACGAGAAGGAAGCCCGGCTCAAGGAGACCATGAGGATTATGGGTCTGGATAATGGTATATTGTGGCTGAGCTGGTTCATTAGTAGCCTGATCCCACTGCTCATCAGCGCCGCCCTGCTGGTGCTCATCCTGAAGGTGCGTACTGTCACAGACTGATATAGAAATATAACCCTAACAACTATTTAACATGGTTCTGTTTGTCATGTTTTGCTCAGATGGGGAATCTGCTGCCGTACAGTGATCCTGGCGTAGTCTTCTTGTTCCTGGCCTCGTTTGCGGTCGTGACCATCATGCAGTGTTTCTTGATCAGCACGCTCTTCTCCCGCGCTAACCTCGCCGCGGCCTGCGGGGGCATCATATACTTCTCTCTCTACCTTCCCTATGTGCTGTGCGTGGCCTGGCAGGATTACATCGGCTTTGGAGCCAAAGTAGTTGTGGTAAGTGTTAATGCTATTTGTAAACGTCATCTGCTTTGACTTTTGCAATTACCCAGTGCCATGGGTTTTCAATACTTTAGATGCTGCGACACTAATGCTAAATGTGATACCCCAAATAGTGTCTTCAATACTTTAGATACCCCAAAATATAATAATTCTCTTGCGAGCCGTCTACATAGTTTGTATAGTGTTATAAAGACCCAATTTATACTGTGAATAAATTATATTGTAAGATGTTTAAATTACTGTAGATGTATTTATTCATGTATTTATTTATTTTAATCACATTTGTATTTATTTATTTTTAGCCATTACAATTTTAATTATTATATTGTATTATTTTAAACATTTATTTTTATTTAAATTTGTATTAATTAATTTATTTTGAACTAAATGTTTATGTATTTATTATAAACTAATATTTATTTATTTATTTATTGCATATTTATTTTAATCTATTTATTTATTTAATTGATTATTTTAAATACATTTATTTATAATTGTCTTTTATTGCTTTATTTTAATTTTAATTTATTTTTTATTTTAATTTTATAGCTCTCATTTGTATTTATATATTTATTTTAATATAATTTGAATATAAGAATTTTAGTATTTATTTACTTACTTTTTTATAATTATTAACAATTGTATTAAAATTTTATACACATTTTATTTCGTTTTTTTTTTTTAATTGTTCAGTTTTTATGCATTTATTATTATCTCATTTGTATTGATTTATTTTAATCTACTTGATTGTTTAGTTTTATTATTGTAATCCATTTTTTTTATCCTTTTTTGTTTAATCCATTTTTTTTATTATAATCATTGTTGTTTTAGTTTAATCTCATTTGTATGCATGTATCTATTATAATCAAAGTTGAATTGATTTATTTATTTAATATTTGAATTTATTAAATAGTTTATTTTATTATTTTAATCAATTTGTATTATTTATTTGCATCTTATTTTGTATTATTCATTTCTTATATTACTCATTTTTTACCCCCCTGACCTTGGCTGTTTGGAGGTGTTTCCCGTCATGTGTTGAACGCCTCCGTCTCTCTTTCCTCAGAGCCTCCTCTCTCCGGTGGCGTTCGGCTTCGGCTGTGAGTACTTTGCTCTGTTCGAGGAGCAGGGTGTGGGCATCCAGTGGAGTAACCTGCTCTCCAGCCCCATGCAGGAGGACAGCTACAATCTCACCACGTCCATCTCGCTCATGCTCTTCGATTCGGTGCTCTACGCCCTCATGACCTGGTACATTGAAGCTGTGTTTCCAGGTACGTGGTTTTTGAAGAGATGTACGTTTCAAGACATTGACAGCTTTGGGAAGTTTCTCATGGTCTAAAAACATCACTCCGACAGGTCAATACGGCATCCCACGACCCTGGTACTTCCCCTTCACCAAGTCATACTGGTGTGGAGAGAAATGTGGTGGGATTACATCAGCACCGACCAACAAGAAAGAAAACGCTGAAGGTAGAGAAACGAAACCAAAATCGAATATTTATAAATATCTTAAGTTTTCAAGATGGAGCCAAACATCTGTTTGATCTGTTTTCCAGCTGTATGCATTGAAGAAGAACCGGCTCACCTGGATCCAGGTGTTTACATCGAGAACCTGATGAAGGTTTACAGCAACGGCAAACTAGCGGTGGACGGTTTGACTCTGGGTTTTTATGAGGGTCAGATCACCTCCTTCCTGGGTCACAACGGTGCTGGGAAAACCACAACCATGTACGACAACTCAGATCCTCAGATGCTTTATATCTGATGTTAATAAGATAAGCTCAACCTTTCTGCTTTCTTAGGTCTATCCTCACTGGCCTGTTTCCACCCACCTCGGGCACCGCTTACATCCAGGGCAAAGACATCCGCACCGATCTGAACACTATACGCCAAAACCTGGGCGTCTGTCCGCAGCATAACGTCCTCTTTAGCATGTGCGTTACACCAAAAACAGATTTTAGATGCTCAGTTTTTGTGTATATGACATAAATCATAGCAGCTCTAAATATGGACCGTGTGTTTCAGGCTCACCGTGGAGGAGCACATCTGGTTTTATGCACGTCTGAAGGGTTTGCCCGAGGAGAAGGTGAAGTCAGAGATGGAGCAGATCCTGGTGGACCTCGGCCTGCCTCATAAACGCAAATCTCGCACCAACCAGCTCTCAGGTACGGAAAGTACAGCAGACATTTTGCTGTACCATTCACACAGAAAAATAAGGGTTTAAAATTGTACCTTTTGGGGTACAACAGCTTGTCGCTGGAGCAGTACCCTTAAAAGGACACATTTGTACCTTTTTTACCCCTAATAGGTACATATTAGTACCTTAGGAGTGGTAATACGTACCCTTGAGGTACTAATATAGGTAAAAAAGGTACAAATATGTCCTTTTAAGGGTACTGCTCCAGCGACAAGCTGTTGTACCCCAAAAGGTACAATTTTAAACCCTTGTTTTTCTGTGTGTTTATACAATTTTTCTTGCACAAAAGCTGCATTTATTTGATCAAAAATACAGTAAAATTTTTGAAATATTATTACAATTTCAAATAACTGTTCTCAACTGGAATATATTGTAAAATGTAATTTATTATTTTGATCAAAAAATTTTCAGCATCGTTACTCCAGTCTTCAGTGTCACATGATGTTCAGAAATCAATTTTATATGCTGATTTACTGCTTAAGAAGCATTTATTATTAATATCAATGTTATATTAATTATATTAATATCAAACAGTGATGCATTTTTTCCCCCTGGATTCTTTGATAAATATAAAAAGTTCATAAGAGCAGCATTTATTTGAAACAGAAATCTTTTGTAACATTGTAAATGTCTTTACTGTCACTTTTGATCAAATTAATGCATCCTTCAAATTTTGCACAGCAGTGTATGATCCATTTTTACCGCTAAAATAAGTGTATTGTGGTCTAAAAGTACTCGTGTACTGTGACTAGGATGAAACAGTAACAGAACTAACTGTCATGGTCTTTATAGGAGGAATGCAGAGGAAGTTATCAGTAGCGCTGGCGTTTGTTGGCGGGTCAAAGGTCGTGATCCTGGATGAGCCTACAGCTGGAGTCGATCCTTACGCGCGCCGGGGCATCTGGGACCTGCTGCTCAAGTATCGCCCAGGTATGCAGATTCTGTTTTAGCAAACACTGTCATGTTGATCTTCCTGAAACGTCCATTAAGTCGCGTGGTTTTACCTTCAGGGCGCACGATCATCCTGTCCACCCACCACATGGACGAAGCTGATATCCTGGGGGATCGCATTGCCATCATCTCCCACGGGAAGCTGTGCTGTGTGGGCTCCTCTCTGTTCCTCAAGACCCAGCTGGGAACGGGATACTACCTGACGCTGGTGAAGAAGGACTTCGATCTCTCGGCCAGCTCCTGCCGCACCTCCAGCAGCACCGTCTCCTACTCCAAAGCAAGCCTCAAGAAGGTGCGAATCTCCATGAATACAAGGGAATCTCCATATTTATATTACTGGCTCAATCTAAAGTATTCTTGGTGCTATATTTAGTGATTTCCATTGTCTCTGCAGGAGGACAGTGTATCTCAGAGCAGCTCTGATGCTGGACTGGGCAGCGAGCATGAAAGTGAAACCACCACTATAGGTATATAGCTGGGTTATTATCATTAACTAAAACTATTCTACTATTTCGTTAATTAAAATAAAGCTTAACTAAAATAAATACATTTGAAATACATAGAAATGTTACATGGAAAACTTAAACTAAACTGAACTAAATGAATCAACTAACTAAAATAAATAAAAATATAACTGAAATAAAAATAAATTAAAACTAAATATTAAATGGAAAACAAAAATTAGAAATGTTGATGAGCAAGTAATCACTGTAGTTACTAACTAAAATAAAACTGAACTAATACTAATACTAAAAGTGAAATAAACAAAAATTGTACCTAAAAAAAAAAAAATAATAATAATTGCATTTATGAAATGAGGTTAAGCTGAAGCTCTAAAATTACTAATTAAAATAAATAACTAAAACTAAAAACGGAAATAATATAAATGAAAACTAAATATTAGATAGACAAAAATATAAATCTTATAATATGAATTAGAAATCTTACCTAGAAATAAAAGTACTTTTAACTAAATATTAACATTTAATAAAAATACCAAAAAACGAATAAAAACAATACATAAAACATTACTGGAAATTAATCTAAAATTAAATTGAAAACTACAAATATAAAAATCTAATTAAAAAATATTAAGAAAAATGAAACTACTATAAATAATACTGAAATTGAACTGATATATAATAAGTTAGTACACTTTTAAAGTGATAGTTTACTCTAAAATGAAGTTCTGTCATTATTTGTTGTTCAGAACACACTTGTTTTGGAGCAAAGCTCTGGTCATACACACATTTGAATGTTTTCTCCACTCTTTCTGTATTCCAGACATCTCCTTGATCTCCAGTGTGATTTTCAAGCACGTTCCCACAGCCAGACTGGTTGAAGATCTCGGTCACGAGATCGCTTACGTTCTGCCTTACAAGTCGGCCAAAGACGGAGCGTTTGTGGAGCTCTTCCACGAGATCGACGACCGGCTCTCTGACCTCGGCATTTCCAGCTACGGCATCTCTGACACAACCCTGGAGGAGGTAACGGATCAGAAAACATCGCTTTAGTTCATCAGTTCATTTCATGCAGGAAGGTGAATATGACTGGTTTGTGTTTGATTATTTTGAGCAGATTTTCCTCAAAGTGGCAGAGGACAACGGTGTCGATGCTGAGATGTCAGGTAAAACCCAACACATTTTACTTTCACTGTTGTCAGTGCTTCATGTACACATTTAGCAATAGTGTCTGTGGAAACATAAGAGTCACTGTGTTTCTCCCGTGGATCAGACGGGATCATACCTGCACGCAGGCACCGCAGACACGCTTTCGGTGACCATCAGAGCTGCCTGAAGCGCTTCACTGAAGACGACTTGGATTGCAACGACTCAGAAGGTGATCCAGGTAGTGACTTTACCATCCTTCATCATCCCACTTACTTTAAATATGAGTGAAAGTTTGATGTATGTGGTCTAGAGCATGGCTAATATTTTCATTTAGATATTTGGTTTCATTTGAATCAGTGTTATTTTACACTATTGTTGAGTTTTTTGCATTCATTTTGACTTTTATTGTTGTATAGTTAATTTTATTTTTTAGTTACTTTTATGTGTTTTAATACAATTTTAGTTAATGTTTAAGTAATTTTGTTGTTTGTTTTTGTTGCTTTTAGTAGTATTTTTTCTTTTTGTATTTTTTGTGAAATTATTACTAATTTATTTATTTTAAAGTATTTTTTATATTTAAATTTATTGCAGTTAATATTTATTTTATTTCAATGAGTGTACATTTTATAGAACATTCTTTTTTAGTTACTGATAACAATAATGATTTGAATGCACTTTACATTTTTTTAAATGTTTATTTATTGGAATTAATTTAAATTTCTGTGATTCACTTCAAACTGTCTGTTTTAGTTAATCAGTTAGAAACTGACTCAGTGATTCATTTGTTGTGTGTATTCTTATTTTGGTGGATGTGATTGATTTCATATGACGTAAATTGCTTATTTACTGTAAGATGTCATTTGGTAAGCATTATTCTTATCGCACTGTTTTTGGGTTGATGTGCACCTGCAGAATCTCGTGAGACGGACTGGTTGGGCGGCGCTGATGGTAAAGGTTCGTACCAGGTGAAGGGCTGGAGTCTGAAGAGACAGCAGTTTGTAGCTTTGCTCTGGAAACGCTTCCTGTACGCAAGACGTTCCCGGAAAGGTTTCTTTGCTCAGGTATGGTCTTCATTCAATATTTAACAGAGTTGTCTGTTTGCAGTTCCTTTAATGTAACATACTTAAAATGGCATCTTTCCAGATTGTGCTTCCCGCTGTGTTCGTGTGCATCGCTCTGGTCTTCAGCCTCATTGTGCCTCCCTTCGGAAAGTATCCCAGTCTCGCTCTGGAGCCCAGCATGTATGAGGAGCAGTTCTCCTTCTTCAGGTACACGCTATCATCCACACAAAGTCTGCACTTTAACCCCCATGAGTCTTTGAGAGTCTAATGACTGGTTTCTCACTACAGCAATGATGCACCAGAGGACAGACACACAAACAAGTTACTTGAAGCTCTGATGGACAATCCCGCTTACAACAAACCATGCACAGACGAGCAAAACGCTGCGTGAGTCTTCAAACCTTTTTCCAATTTTGCTTTGTTGTAAATTAAAAATGTGAAAATAAAATATTAGTGAATACATTTGCATCTAGAAGATTCTTATATTTAATTGAGTCTTTTTTAAATTGAGAGTCAACTATGAACATTCCTGTAATTAAAATCCCAGCCCTTTATGTCAGTTATTTAGTTATTATCAGAGATATCGATTTATTGATTTTTCAACATTTATCAATTATCAGAGATTATCTATATAGATTTGTATGGAAGCTGGTTTGTGCCACTGAATAAAAATAAAAAAGGTCATTGCAGCTCGCTACTCAACTTTTTTCCCTCCGGATTTCAAGAAATAAACTAGTATTAAGAAGTCAGAATTGTGTGATATAAAGTCGCAATTCTGGTAGAAAAATCATTATTGCGAGTTTGTATGCAATTTGTGAATTATAAAGTCAGACCTGTGAGATATACACCATTTTTCAAAAAAAAAAAATCAATATTGGACTTTAAAATTCACAACTGCGTTTATATCTCACAATTCTGAGAAGATAAGTCAGCATTGCGAGAAAAAAAGTCAGAATTGCAAGATATTAACAATCTGTGAGTTTATATCCCACATTTCTGACTTTATAACTCGCAATTGCAATTTTATGTCATTCAATTGGGAGAGAAAAAAATCTGAATTGTGAGATGTAAACTCACAATTGAAAGAAAAAAGTCGGAAGTCACAGCTGCCTTTTTTATTTGTTATTCAGTGTCAGAAACAGGCTTCCATAGATTTTAGTATCCAATAAGTGTTTTTAAAAAATGTGGGGAATAAATGTTTTTTTTTTTTTTTTTTAACAGTAGCAAATCGTGTCCAATTAAAGATGGAGAGTGGATGCTTCCAGAGGTTCCCGAGACCGTTCAGGACATATTCGTAAAAGGGAACTGGAGTATGGAAAACCCATCGCCTCTGTGTGAGTGCAGCTGTGAAGGAAGGAAGAAGATGCTTCCCGAGTGTCCGCCTGGCGCGGGGGGTCTGCCACCGCCTCAGGTAGACATAGCCACCAAATACTGAGCAATAGTGCTTTGTTATGTTTCAGTGAGAGTACAGCATCTCTTCTGATTTCCCTTAGATCAAAGTCACCACTGATGAAACCTTGCAGAATCTGTCAGGCAGAAACATTTCAGACTACTTGGTGAAAACATATGCACAGATTATTGGGAAAAGGTGAGTCAATTCAGAAATAAAGGCTTGCTTGATGTGTCTGGTTTTCATTCTCCTCACAGTGCTTTAACTCTGTGTTGTGCTGTTTTGTCTGTTCAGCTTGAAGAACAAGCTCTGGGTCAACGAATTCAGGTAAACTTATCAGTTCAGATCTATTATGACAAGGAAAGGAAGAATAATCCAGTGGAAGATTTGGGCCTCGAATCTGTTTCTGATTGGCTGTTTTGCAGGTATGGTGGCTTCTCATTGGGTGCTAGAAGCTCTCAGGCCCTCCCCCCTGGTGATGAGATCACCGATGCCATCTCTCACATTCGTAACCGCTTCAGTCTTCAAGCGGTATGTCACCTGCGTTACATTTATGGCTGATGTTTAAACTCCAGCTATGGCTCATAAACCTGAAAGCGGTTGTTGCCCAATGTTTGGGATGTACCTGCCTTCAACCTATATTTATTGTGCAACCCACAGGGGACCGCAGCTGACCGCTTTCTGGGAAGCCTGTCGACTTTCATCCAAGGTCTCGATACCAAGAACAACGTGAAGGTGAGTACACTGCATTCTGACTGGATGTGTTTGTCTGACCTTACAGACATAGATGTCATGTTTGTCCCAGTCATGATGAAAGCTTGCACTCTTTTTATAAGTTGTAAAATAAAGACTTCACAAGTGCTTGATTGTGTAAATGTGTCTTTGTGTGATTAATCTGTCAATAGATTTCCTGGCAGAGTGTTAACACTATTTATAAACAGCTTTAGTAGAAAATCGGCTAAACTTAAAGGTGCCATTATATAAACTGTTTTTGTGAGGTTTTTATGTCCTTGTTTTAAATCTATAATGACTAATATATAAAGAACTACAAGTACATAAATCATTTGATAATAAAAACAAAATAACTTATAATATATATGTATAATATTTAAGATTATTATATCATAATATTATCATATTTTATTATATATTTGTGTATATATATATAAATTGTTATTGTGAAAATGTATCTATAAAATTGTTATTGTAAGTTGCATATGCACTAAACTACAAGTACATAAATAATAAAATGACAAACATACATAAAACTGCATGTTAAAATGCAAAAAGAATATATTCATATTCACACGTCTTAATATATTTTATATGAAAGCATCTAAGAGCTGGAGGCTGTTGCAGACACAATGCAACGTTGTCAGTTGAGGCCAAAGTTAATATTTTTTTGTAGATGTGCAGTCTATAATTATGCCGAATCTCATAAACATTGCACAATGTCAAGGAGCTGTAAGGGCTTTTGTTGATCTATAAGAGCAAGAAGAGTGACATGATTGTGTCCTATTGCAGATCTGGTTCAATAATAAGGGCTGGCACAGTATCGGGGGGTTCCTCAATGTCTTGAACAATGCCGTCCTGCGTGCGAATCTGCCCCCCGGCCTGGATCACTCTAAATTCGGCATCAAAGCATTCAACCATCCGCTCAACCTCACCAAAGAGCAGCTCTCACAGGTGGCGCTGTAAGTAACCAAGAGCGCAGTTCACACTCCACTCCATTAACACACAGTCTTGATATCTCTGACCTTTGACCCCGTCTGCTTCCCAGAATGACGACCTCAGTCGACGTGCTGGTGTCCATCTGCGTCATCTTCGCCATGTCTTTCGTCCCGGCCAGCTTTGTGGTGTTCCTCATCCAGGAGAGAGTGAATAAAGCCAAACACATGCAGTTCATCAGTGGAGTGCAGCCCTTCCTCTACTGGCTGGCCAACTTTGTGTGGGACATGGTGAGGATTTTATCAAATGTTTTTCTCTAAAGGTATCAACATCTGTCCAAATGCCATTTGACTGATTGCATGTTTGTCCTTCAGTGCAACTACATTGTCCCGGCGACCCTGGTCATCATCATCTTCATCTGTTTCCAGCAAGACGCCTATGTGTCCTCCACCAATCTTCCTGTTCTCGCCCTCCTGCTGTTGCTCTACGGGTAAGACGCAAAAGATCGTCCAGTAGCCCTTAACTATTTATTATACACTACTGCTCAAATGTTTGGGGTCAGTACGTTTTTTTTTTTCTTTGGAACAAATTAAGCAAGAATGCATTGAATTAATCAAAAGTGTCAGAAAAGACATTTATTATGATACAAATTATTTATATTTCACAGAATATTGTCTTTTGAACTTCCCAGTCATCAAAAATCCTGAAAATAAATGTAGCAGGGTTTCCACAAAAAATTATAAAAATGTTTTTTGAGCAGCAAAGTGCTTATTATATTGATTTCTGAAGATCATGTGACACTGAAGACTGGAGTAATGATGCTGAAAATTCAGCTTTGCATCACAGGAATAAAAAAAAAATATTTTCAAACAAGAAATAATATTTCACCTTATTACTGTTTTTACTGTATTTTTGATCAAACAAATGCCGCCTTGGTGAGCAGAAGAGACTTCTTTAGAAAACATAAAAAAATCATACAGACCCCAAACTTAAGCAGATTTTTATAGACTATATGCATGATATATCTAAAAATATGTCACTAACATGATAGCTTTGGCCATGTGCATATCTCCGTGTCCATCTAGGTGGTCCATAACCCCCCTGATGTACCCAGCGTCATTCTTCTTTAAGATTCCCAGTACAGCATATGTGGTTTTGACCAGCGTTAACATCCTCATTGGAATAAATGGCAGCGTATCCACGTTTGTCCTGGAGCTTTTCGGCAGCAATGTAAGTTCATATTACTCAGCTGTGCTTGATTATATATGTTACGTAATCCAATTGAAAATAAGCCGTTCTGGGCTTCTTTCTTCTTTACAGAAGCCCTAAATTAACTGTGGCTGTTTTTTCAGGAGATTGGTGGCATCAACGACATCTTGAAGAACGTGTTCCTGATCTTCCCTCACTTCTGTCTGGGCAGGGGACTCATTGACATGGTGAAGAACCAAGCTACGGCTGACGCTCTGGAGAGATTTGGTGTGTATCATTCTCACTAATCAAACCTTTGTTATTAGTTGGAATAATGTTCTTTTTAGAATCTTCATTTAGAATTTCCGCTCTAACCAGACGGATAGCGGAAAGAGTTTTTCCACAGATGTTGTTGAAATAATTGCTGGTGTTGATTTGGTTAGGGGCCCGGGTCAAAGTGACATCTAGTTGTGGACATAACATGTCCTGGATCATTTCCATGGAAATGCATTAGTACTGCAGCTCAAACACGTGTTCCTCTGAACATAATCACGTTCTAAGAAACGGATCAAGGCCGAATGAAGCTGAATTTAGTTCGGAGACCTTGGCGTGTTTCCAAAACTTAGTGAGCTGCCTACTTTGGCAGTGTTTTTCAAAAGCAGTTTAACATTTATGAATATAATACCAAAAAATAATGATGAAAAAAGTTCAGTCTAATTAAACACTGACTGAAAACTGAACATTTTAACCCATATTTGTGTGTGCTGTGTATTTCTATACTTCCTAGAGCATTGCATCGTTACTTCAGCAGCATGCATGCAACACATCACGCTCTCTTTCTGCTTCTAATGACATGTCTGTGCATGTTTTCAGGCGAGAATCGCTTCCGCTCTCCTCTGGCCTGGGACATGGTGGGCAAGAATCTCTTTGCCATGGCCTTAGAGGGCTTGATTTTCTTCTGCATCACCATCCTTATCCAGTACCGTTTCTGCATCAAGGCCAGGTGATGATACTTTCATACCTCACAGTGCATGCAAGTGCATGCAAAACTGTTTTAGATGTATGTAATACATGTCCTGTTGTGGTATTAATAGGCCGGTCAGCACTAAACTGACGCCGATCGGAGAGGAGGATGAGGATGTGGCCAGAGAGAGGCAGAGGATCTTGAGCGGAGGAGGACAGACTGATATCCTGGAGATCAAACAGCTCACCAAGGTCTGTGTTTATATACATTTACTAAGGTGGCTCAAGCCAGTTTTTGTCACTTATTGCATCAGTGCTGCTGTTCAGTTCTATAATAACATTGCTCATTCTGCAGGTTTATAAGAGAAAGCAGAAGCCAGCTGTAGACAGACTGTGTGTGGGCATCCCACCGGGAGAGGTGAGGTCCTTCTCTTTGTTAATAAATAAGAGCTTTTGTTGAGTTCAGCCTGGTGTTGTGTGATTAAACCGATGCTGATCAGGGTTTTGATGATATTGTGTTCTCTCGTCAGTGTTTTGGGTTGCTCGGTGTGAACGGAGCTGGAAAGACGAGCACCTTCAAGATGCTCACAGGAGATTCTGTTGTCACTAGCGGAGAGGCTTACTTGGCAGGAAAGAGGTGCATAAATTAAAACTGCATGCTACTGATTCATTTAAAATGGGTTTTTGTGACTTTGAGGTTGCTAATGTAATCCTCAAAATAATGCTCACGTTGTGTTCCAGTATGAGCAGCACTTGCATAACATTTCACAAATGTGTTTTAGTGCTTCACGACCCTTTTCATAATACTACGGCTTGTTTTCTGCAGCGTACTGAAAGAGATCAATGAAGTGCATCAGAATATGGGCTACTGTCCGCAGTTTGATGCCATCAACGACCTGCTGACTGGACGAGAACATCTGGAGTTTTACGCCATTCTGCGGGGCGTCCCAGAGAAGGAAGTGTGCAAGGTTGGTTTTTAGCTGCTATTGAAAGGGAAAATGTGACCCTGGACCACAAAACCAGTCTTAAGTGTCAATTTTTCAAACATGAGATTTCTACAAAATACATAAGTTTCCATCAATGTATTGTTTGTTATGATAGGACAATATTTGCCCGAGATGCAACTGTTTGAAAATCTGGAATCTGAGGGTGCAAAAAAATATTGAGAAAATCATCTTTAAAGTTGTCCAAGTGAAGTTCTTAGCAATGCATATTACTAATAAAAAAATAAGTTTTGATATATTTACAGTAAAAAATTTACAACATATCTTCATGGAACGTGATCTTTACTTAATATCCTAATGATTTTTGCATAAAAGAAAAATCGATCATTTTGACCCGTACAATGTATTTTTGGCTATTGCTGCAAATATACCCGTGTGACTTATGACTGGTTTTGTGCTCCAGGGTCACAAATCTGACTATTAATGTTGCAGCTGATTATCGAGCGATCTGATTGGTTGTTTGTTGGTCGCAGGTGGCGGATTGGGGCATTCGTAAACTGGGCCTGATGAAATATGAAGACAAAGCCGCAGGAAGCTACAGCGGGGGGAACATGAGGAAGCTCTCCACCGCCATGGCGCTCATCGGAGGACCGCCTGTGGTGTTCTTGGTGAGTGTGCGACTTACTTTATGATCATTTATTCAGCTAGTGCATCATAATCCAAAAATGCATCACAGGTTTGTAATGGTAGGTTATGGAACGCAGGGGAAAACAAGGCTACATGTAAATAATAAAATGCAAATGCGTAAAATACAATAAAGGTACAGCAAAATAAATGAATAGTAAAAAGAAATTATAAAAGCTAATTATTAACGACATTTAAAAGGAAGGACAAATTATGCAGTTTTGCATTAATAACAAAGTATAGCAAAACATAAGAGCTAAATAAAATAAAATAGCTCAATATTATAAATGTGTTAAAGAAAGGACAAATGATGCTTTTGTGAATAGATATTAATGTATAGCAATATAAATCAAAGCCAAATAAAAGATTAACACAAAAGCTAAGTATTATCAACATTTTAAATGAAATAAAACAATTGTGCAATTGTGCATAGTTGTCAAAATATATAAAAGCTGAATAAAATTCTAAAAAAAATGCTAAATTCTAGTTAAATATTACTAAGTTAAATAAAAAATAAAAATACACTTTAAGAAAAATTTGCAAAAATTATAAAGTATATAATAAAAGTTACATATCATCAATATTTAAAAGCATGGACAAATTGTGCATAGCTATCAAAATATATAATGAATAAAATCTAAATAAAATGGAAATAAAAGATAAATATTATCAGCATTTAAAATAAAGGAAAAAACACTTGATGTTCACATTAATCAAGCATAATAAATGATTTATGCCAACCACAGTGTGTTTTGTGAGGTGAATTATTGGTTTCAAAGAGCATTGACTCCAAATTGGAGCAAAACCTCTGCAAAGTTAATACACTGAATTCAAAACAGATATAAAACCACCAAAAATGAGTCTCTTTCTTCTACAACCCCCTCAAAATACTGTATACAGGTCTATGTAGGTCATTGGCATGTCATGAAAAGATCCTATGTGCTGTTAAGTGCTGTTGTGTAACAGATTGGCCGTTTGGCAGACCCAGAACAAAAGCGGTTCCCACACATTGACACATTTTAATACACAGTAAAGCGTTTAATTCCCAAGGAACCGGGTTGCATTTAGCAGTTAAAGCGAGACAGCGCAGCGCTCCAGATTCCTGCTGGCCATCAATCAGAGCAGAGGAACATGATCGCGCTCTTCCCTCTCTTTATGGTGTTCTGCTTGTGTTTCCTGCTGAATTTGTGGGCGACGGTTAACTTGGCTGTCGATGTGGTTACAGGACGAACCCACCACTGGGATGGACCCCAAAGCCCGGCGGGCCCTGTGGAACTGCATCCTCAGCATCATTAAAGAGGGACGCTCGGTGGTCCTGACCTCACACAGGTGAGAGAGTACCTCAGTCAGAACAGCATGTGCTTCCAGTTTGACTTCTTGGCATGACTTTGCTGTGTTTGTTTCGGCAGTATGGAGGAGTGTGAAGCGCTCTGCACTCGTATGGCCATCATGGTGAACGGCAGGTTCCGCTGCCTGGGCAGTGTGCAGCACTTAAAGAACAAGTAAGCAGTTACCCGCCAGGGTTTCGAATCAATCCAGAGAATCAGTTGGCTGAGCTCTTTTGCTGTGGTGCTTCCAGGTTCGGTGACGGGTACACCATCATCCTGCGGGTGGCGGGGGCCGATCCGAAGCTGGAGCCGATGATGGAGTTCATCGAGCGGGAGCTGCCGGGCAGCACCCTGAAGGAGAAGCACAGGAACATGCTGCAGTACCAGCTGCCCTCGTCGCTCACATCCCTCGCCCGCATCTTCAGCCTCCTCTCCAAGAACAAAGAGCAGCTCCACATCGAGGACTACTCCGTCTCACAGACCACTTTAGATCGAGTAAGAGAGCTTTGTGGGATATTCAGTGCCACAGTTTGCAATACATGAATGTCTGTGGTCAGAGAACACACAAATGTGGATAATACTACTACACTGCTGTGCAAAAATTTATATTTTTTAAAGAAATCAATACTTTTCTTTCCACAAGGGTGCATGAATTAATCAAAAGTGCCAGTAAAGTCATTTATAATGAAAGATTTATATTTCAAATAAATGCAGTTTTTTAAGAATCCTGAAAAAAGCAAATGTCGTAGTTTCCACAAAAATACTAAGCTGTAGAACTGTGTACTTGTTTCAGCATTGATAATAATTCAGAAATGTCAATCATACACTGAAGATGGGAAATTCAGTTTTGCATCACAGGAGTAAATTACAGTGTTACAATATATTAGCTTAGAAAATAGTTATTCTAAATATAGTTCAATATTTTATAATAGTATTATATTCAATAGTACTGTTATAATAAGCTAAAATAAGCAAAAATTTAAGTGATTTGTTATTTATTAAGTTATTTTAAATTGTTATAATATTTTAATATTTCATAATGCAAAAAATATGCATTACAGTTCAAATAAGGAGAAAATGAAACCAAAGCTATTATAAAATTACGTTATTTTAAATTGTAGTAATATCTAACAGTAATAATTAAATATTACTACAATTTAAAATAACGTAATTTTACCATTTTAGACAACTTTATAATATATTTTTTTGCTGAATTTTTGTGCTTAATTAAATGTTTGCTTATTTATTTAATTAAGCACAAAAATTCAGCAAAAAAATATATTATAAAGTTGTCTAAAATGGTAATATTTTAATATTTTATAATATTACTGTTATAAGCAAAACAAAAATAAAAAATCTATTATTAAATTAAGTTATTTTATTTCACAATAATGCTGTTTTACTTTGTTTGATCAAATAAAGGCAGTCTCTGTGAACTCAAAAAAATACAATCAATAACATTAAAACATCTTACGAACTTTTGAACGTTAGTGTATATTAAAAACAAAAACAGAAGTTTGCTAAACAGCAAAAATTTGCAGTAAAATACAAACTAAATCTAAATTACAATAACCGCACCATGTAAAGGCCATCAGTTGTGACTCAATCTGTTTGTCTGTTTAATTTCAGGTATTTGTGAATTTTGCCAAGGACCAAAGTGACGAGGACCACTTAAAAGACATTTCCATTAACAAAAACGATGCCATCGTGGACATTTCTCACCTGAACGCCTTCCTCGTAGACGAGAAGGCCAAAGAGACGGTGGTGTGATCCGCCAACAATCCTCCTTCATGGGACGAGCGTGTCATTTTTTATACTATTGAGTTTTATGTTCAACTTTCAGCTGTGTGTATTTGTGCCCGCAAGAGGGCGCTGGACCTGAAGCACACTACTGAAAAAACAATGCAAATCAATGCAAAAAAAAGAAGAGACGATTGAAGAAACGAACACCGATGACAGCGAGGCCGAGCCTGGAGCTCGTCGCGAGGAAACTTGAAGATATTCGCTCCACTAGCGGTGAATGTTTGCGTTGACACGACGTCTGCGAAAATATCAATCAGACACCGCCAATGAGATCCAACGTTAATCTCCTCATTTAGCGCAGGCTTCAAACCGTGCATTTCAGCAACGACGTCTTTGTACTTTACTTTTTTAGATATGCATTTTAAAACTATACTCAAAAGATATTTTGATGCAACAACGTGCAATGTTTTACTAGTTGTTATTATTGTCAAGTGTTTGAAAGTGTCATGCCTTGAGACAACACTCCGCTAATGGACTGGAAGCGTGGAGCACACACTGTCATCAGTACATCTACTGTGAAGACGGAGCAGACGACTTTAGAAGTTCATTGCATGCTTTTTACGTGGATGCCGTGATTAGGACTCCGTCGTAAGCTCGAGCATGTGCCAGCTTTGCTATCCTGAAGTATTTCTGTGTGGGTTTCAGCAGATGTTCGCTGATCTTGAGCCGAGTTTAGTGGGACTTCGTAGTTGTTTTTGTGTCCACGACGGGCCGAAGCGGAGGCAAGTTCATATTGTGTGAAACTGTGTAGAAACAAATCATGTCTGTGCCAAACCAGGTCAAGTGGTTTAAAATCATATCAAATGAACGTAGTATCAAGCAGACCCGTTGGTGGTGTTGGATATAATAATGTTAGTGGCTCTCAGCAGGCTACTAAATGTTACATTTGTGTTGTTGTTTTCTACATCATGTGATTTGAAACGAGTTTCATCGCACAATCAGGCCTTGAGAGACCACAGCTTTGTTATGTTTTCATAGAGATGACATTCATAGGCCTCTAGTACTAGAGTTAATATCTCAGGATGTGCCTCCTTATCCTAAATGCTCAAGTTTAGTTTATTATACCACTAATGAGCTCGACCAATGGCACCGCTGTTGTTCGCCTACAGCGTGAAGTGACCAAAAGCAATGTGGTGCTATCGATTGAGTTTATTTTTCGAATCCACAAGGTGCTTTTGTAGACAAACACCTTCAGAAATTAAGTAACAATCCCTGCTGCACATCGAATGACGTGGAAGAAAAGGAAAATGTTTTGTCTTTGGTCCAAAACTGAAGCACTTTATAATGTTAAACTGGTCTTGACATTCATAATTCACAAACAGGACATTTTGTGTTTAACATAAGGTTAATAGACTATTTTAGATGTCCCACCGTGGCCATTATTTTCTGTGTTACAATGTATGTGTTTACATTTTCAATATTAAAAAGCTATTTCTGTCACTCTTGTGTCCTTTTTAAGATTTTTCTGTGAGTATAGACAAAAAAAAAGAAAAAAAATTGCAATAAATAATGTTACTGAAATATTAGTCAAAGACAAACTTTCTGGAGGTGTAGGCCACTTGTAGGATATATGCAATGATTTTAAATACATTAATAATATATAGACTGATATATTTTTATATAAGGGTTGAGAAACATGCAGCCAAACATGCAAAAATACAAAGAAATGAGAATAAAATTAAATGGTCAAAAGCATGTTTTCTTAGAGTAAATGTTAATAATTTCCTTAAAGTGTACATTCATGCATTTAGCAGACACTTTTATCCAAAGCAACTTCAGTCTATATATTTTTTATCAGTAAGTGTGTTCCCTGGGAATTGAACCCACACCCTTTTGCACTGCTAACACAATGCTCTACCACTGAACCACAGGAACATATCCAGAAGTGACAGGCATAAACACATGAAACAGACACAGCAGACGAGCTGAATGAGCTGCAGATTCGCTCTCTGCCAGCAGGTGGCGCATTTTTTTAAACCGTAGTTTATAAATGACAAGCCAAGGCTCTCTTTCCAAAACCCCGCCCTTTAAAGTCATGTCAGCCAATTACATGTCAGTAATGCACAATATGATTGACAGGTACATTTCTGATTAGCTGAAATCAGCACAGGTAGCTCACTTACTCTTATTTTTTCACATAAACAAAACATATTATGGGCGTTATTTCAAAAGCAGGTTTACCTTTTAAAGGGACACTCCACCCCAAAATGGAAATGTTGTCCCGGTTTTCATATAAAATATCTTAAATTGTGTTCCGAAGACTAACAAAGCTTTTATGGATTTGGAACCACATGGGGGTACGTGATTGATGACAAGATTTTCATTTTGGGGTGGAGTATCTCTTCAAGATAACGTATATATGTGACAGGTGTTGTTCTGCAGTCCACCAGGTGTGAATGTTGATATACGCTATTTCCAGCTGAAAGGCTCAGCGGGGATGTAGCTCAGTGGTAGAGCGCATGCTTTGCATGTATGAGGCCCCGGGTTCAATCCCCGGCATCTCCACTTTAATTTAGCTGCTCTGTTTTATATTTACTTTGTCTTGCAAATTTGTTTGAATTCTTACCACGAATGAATAAACAATGGTAATAATTTTAACATAACAATCTATAACTGTTAACTCAACAGTCTTATGATTTCACGATTTGACCTCTGCGCCTTTTGTCCGCAGGAACTCCTTAATAATGTGACCATAAAATGGTCGCAGACAATAAAAGGTTTTCGCACTACTTATTTTTCTCGCTAGATGGTGCTAAAGTCACAGCAAACGAGCTCAATAATCCGAATCATTGTGGTGAATCGGTTCGTTCGAACGAATCGTTCAATCAACCTCTTCAAACACCTGATTCACTATTTCCAGGTAAGTGTTCGCGAAATCTGAATTTACGTTTAATATTTTATTATCTTTTAATTAATATTACGGGATTATCCCTCTTGTCGATCAGGTTATTATAGATCACGTTTGTTTATTGTAACAATTTTGTCAATAACATAAGTAACGATATTAGATTAATACGTTGATCAATCCCAATGCAAATTGAGTGATTCACAATTCCTTGTGAATCGTATTAACCGAATCATTACAAAAGAATCTCTTCAAACGAGCATTCAAGATTCGTTCAATGACATGACGTTAACTATCTTAACAAACATTAAACGCGTCCTAATATGAATGTATCTTCGAGTATAGACAGTCAGACTCCAGTAGCTCGCGATAATGTCACACCGAGGAAACAGGAGCGTGAAATATCTGATCCTAGTTCAGTGTTTTCCCGTGTGACAGAAGAAAAGGAGGAGGAGGAGGAGGAGAGGACAGCTCCGCCTTCTTCACCTTGTCACGGAATTCACGAGAGAGAATTAGCACGTCAGATCCTGACAAAACAGATCTTAATCCATTTACTAACAGTAGCGGCTGCAGTCGAGTGTGTTTATATGCATGCTTGATTGATACAGCGGACGTGTCTTTGCTTCTAAGAGCATTTATGCGGATTTATTACCAATGTGCAACTTTTACAGCACATTCTTCGCTGATCGCGCGCTGCCAACTCCCTGATTTAGCGCTGTTTCACGTGCGTTTGTGACTCTCACCAACTCCGGAATTATGGGATGCTGCGGTAGCACACAGGTAAGACATCATACAACACAACACCGTGTAAATGCATGCTGATTGGCTTCTGGAAACTTTTGGACTTGAACGGATATATGCAGTGCATGAAGTTATGAGTGTAAGAGCAAACACTCATATTAGTCGCTCATATGAAGTTATGAGTGTAAGAGCAAACACTCATATTAGTCGTCATATGAAGTTATGAGTGTAAGAGCAAACACTCATATTAGTCGCTCATATGAAGTTATGAGTGTAAGAGCAAACACTCATATGCAAGCAGGGGTCTGGAAGGGCTGTGTGCTTTATACCGGGAGCTGGTGAGTCTATCGCCTTTATCACATTAAAATAGCGATCAATCAATGCAGAGCTTGTTTGTCATCAGTGTGAAGCTCATTTCCGGGTTTCACTGGGAGCTAGTCAGGTGTGTTCAGACAGTCTCGTCCCATTCATTCACAGTGGTTTATTCCTGCTCAGAGCAGATGAACTTTCCCCAAGTGTAAGATAAAAACTGCGACTGGTCACCAGTGTTGTAAGTTTTTATATTAAAACTTATTCAAATGGTTATCGTGAATTAAAATAAAGTTGATATAAATATTAGATGGGAAACTTTAGATTTTTTTTTTTTAAATAAAACAGTTAAATGCACATTTGAAATGTTACCTTTGCAACTAACTGAAATAAAAAGTACTAAACCACCAAAACCAATAATATAGAGACATATATATAATACAAACTAAAATTAGTAAATTAAACAAAAGCCCAAAAAATGACTAAAACATTATACATAAGCACATAAACTTGTGTGACCCTGGACCACAAAACCAGTCATAAGTGTCGAATTTTTTGACATTGAGATTTATGCATCATCTGAAAGCTGAATAAATAATATTTCCATTGATGTATGGTTTGCTAGGATCAGACAATATTTGGACACAACTGTTTGAAAATCTGGAATCTGAGGGTGCAAAAATATCTAAATATTGAGAAAATCACCTTTTAAAGTTGTCCAAATGAAGTTCTTAGCAATGTATATTAATAATCAAAAATTAAGTTTTAATATATTTACGGTATAGGACATTAACACAAATATCTTAATGGTATATGTTTACTTAATATCCTAATGATTTTTGGCATAAAATAAAAATCTATAATTTTGACCCATACAATGTATTTTTGGCTATTGCTACAAATATACCCGTGTGACTTATGACTGGTTTTGTGCTCCACACACACACACACACACACACACACACACACTTACACACACAACAGAATTGCTAAAACTACAATTTAAAAAAATATACAAAATTAAAGGTCAATTCAAAATACTATCTTGGTATATAAATAATACTGAAACGATACTGCTTGTCACAATGTCTCTTTTAGGTTTTCATTATTTCAAATTACGTGCTTTTTTATGTTTACTTAACTAGTTATGTGTTGTGACAAAATTATATGCAGTTATTACAAATCTAAAGTAATTAGATGGTACATGATCCACAAAAATGTATTTATGTATGCATGCATGCATGTATTTATTTAGCTATGTGTTGTGTGTTAAAAGAGCGTTTGCATGTGTCGCGTCATCTTCTCCTTTACAGAAGACTCGCGAGTGGAAGCCCTTGGAGCAGAGGAAGTGCACCGATGTCCCGTGGCTGCTCCTGTTCATCCTCTTCAATGCCGGCATGGTAGCAAACACAAATCACACGTCAAGAACTACACAAATACAGCTATTGGACACGATTACAAAATATAGTGATGTCAAACAAGTTTCTGTGTGTGCTGTGTATGTATATATAAATACACACACATGCATTAATATATTTAAGAAATATCTAAATATATTTAAATATGATATTTATATTAATGTAAATATTTTCAAAATCTATGCTGTGTGTGTGTGTGTGTGTGTGTGTGTGTGTGTGTGTGTGTGTGTGTGTATTTATATATACATATACACAGCACACACACACACAGATATAATTTATGCAAACAAAATGTACTTTGGATGTGATTAATCGTTTGACAGCAGTATTACAAATACAAGAACATTAAGTATGAATTAATTATTAATTTTAAACAATATTATTGTCATTATCCGATCTTATTGTATATAGTAGTAATAAGTGTTTAAGTGAAGTGTGTTTAATTAATTGGTTCAACTGAAGTACTTGAATTAATGGACATATATGGTCAAAATACCTTTTATATGGGTAAATAATTCACCTGAAAATCAGTTCCAAAATACCTTTTATATGGGTAAATAATTCACCTGAAAATCAGTTCCAGGGGCAGTTATTGCTCGTTAATAATTAGTGCTACCGGTTGTGTCCTGTGTCCTGATCCTCATCTTGTGTTTCTGTGGCAGCTCTGCATCTGTGGCTTCTCCGTTGCGACCGGGGCCGCGTCCAGACTCATATCCGGGTACGACAGCTACGGGAACACCTGCGGTCAGAAGAACAGCAGAATCCCAGGAATAGAGCTCAGCGGCCGCGACCACAGCTCCAGAAAGTGTGTGAGAACGAGCGGAAACACAGCTCTGTAGATCTGACAGGTGTTGAGTGACTCTTTCTTCAATGGTTTTGTCACAGGTATGTGTTTTTCCTGGACCCCTGTAACATCGACATACTGAGAAGAAAGATCAAATCTGTGGCTTTGTGCGTCTCGAAGTGTCCAGACGCCGAGCTGAAGACTTATGAGGATCTCACACACTTCTCTAAAGTTAACGGTGAGCTCAGAGCGGCCACATTCGGCTGGATGTCCTGAAATGTGATTTATGCCTAATAACAGTGTTTTGTTTTCTCTAGGATCTGATTTGTGCTCCTATGATGTACAACCGGACACGTATTCCTCTCACACTAATAGGACTACAAAATGTCCAACACTTCCTGTGCATCCGAGGTAGTCCATGTATTCAGTGCATGTGTGTTAGTTTGGCGTCTGTAAGGTTTTTTTAGGAATATATTTGAAAGAAGTCCTTTCTGCTCAACAAGGCTGTATTATATTTTATATGTTTTATAATATGTATTTTAAGGTAGTGCAGGTATAAAGTATATTTTAAATATAGATGTTTATTAAATATTTCCACAAAAAAGTAGCAAATCATGGTTCATGGCTAAAATAAAAACTTTGGGAGTTATAAACCAGAGCAGTCCCATCGATTATTTCCACCCAAACATCCAGCAAAGAAAACTAAAAGGTTTAGGTTGATCTTGTATTCGTGGGTTTGATGATGAACCTATATTTTGTCTGTTTTTTGTGTAGTGCATCCTTACCCGTGTTTCACCGCTGTGTGCCAGTCGACATTTCCTGCTACGCCAAGTTTGCCGAAGCCTTCATCACTTTCGTCAGTGACAACAGCGTGGTGCACCGAGTCATCGCTGGAGTCATGACATCTAAAGAGATCATCATGGGCCTGTGTCTGCTCGCTCTCGGTCAGCTCATTCCTCAAACCCTCAGACCAACATTAATACACATACTCATCGAAACTTCCATTAACCTCTTCATACATGGAGAACCTGACCTGCATCAGTGCTTTTTTACTATCGAGATACTATTATATTTTTATTATGATTCATAAAAAATATATTTTTATTTAAAAATGAAGAAATATTACATATAAACATATTATATTGAAAATATAATTAAGCAATTTGCTATATTTTGAACTAATTTGTTATATATACATATTTTTATATTTTATTAATTTTAAGTACATCAAACTAAATGAAAATGTTGCCGATGTTTTCTGAGCAACTAGCTGAAATAAGTGTTTTTCACTTACTGTTGATTTTATTACATTTTAATTTAAGTTAGTTTTAGTGTTTATTTTATGTTGTGTTTTTCTCATTTGTATTAGTTTTTGCTTTTTATTAAACATGACTATAGTTTTTATAATTTATGTCATTTGTAGTTGTTTTAGTACATCAATTTAAACTAAATGAAAATGAGATATTTAATTGGCAACTAGCTGAAATAACGTATTTTATTTTTTCCATTTCATTTAAATTTGAGTTAGTTTTAACTCGATTGTATTAGTTTTTGTCATTAAACATGACTGTAGCTTTAATTAATTATTTCATTTTTAGTTATTTTACCACATCAATTTAAAGTTTCTTAAATTATATAAACACAACTTTCTTTTTGGTGTGTTTTCATAATTGTATTACTTTTTGTTTTTATTAAATATGAATGTATAGTTTTTATTAATAGCTTAAGTTAGATTTTAGTTTTATTTCCTTGTAATTTTAGTTTTAAGAATTGTTTTATATATTAGTTTTTGTTCTTAATTAAATATGAATGTATAGTTTTTATTAATGAATAGCTTAATTTTGATTTTATTTCCTTGTAATTTTAGTTTTAAGAATTTTTTTATATTAATTTTGTTTTTATTAAATAAGAATATGTAGTTTATTAATTAATAGCTTAAGTTTGATTTTTATTTTATTTCCTTCATTTTAGTTTAAAAAAAAATTATATTCGTTTTTTGGTTTTTAATAAACCTCTGTATTGTTTTTTTTTATTATTATTACTAGCTGAAACTTGCTCAAATCCGTTCGAGTTGTATTTAATTTCAGCGAATGTTTCGTGGCTTTAATAACTGATGAGCATGTTTCTGTGCTGCAGTTCTGTCTCTGATCCTGATGGTTGTGATCCGCTACATCTCTCTGGTTCTGGTCTGGATTCTCACAGCCGTGGTGGTGGTCGGCTCAGTTGGTGAGTCTTTAGTATTTGATAGAAGTAAATGACTGGCTGCAGGTCATAAGGAGCCGGTGATGTTTGTTGGCAGGTGGGACCGGGATCTTGTGGTGGCTGTATGTGGATCACAGTAAATCTGTGAACGCCGCTCTGCCGGCTCTGGAACTGGAGGTGGCCAAAGACAACCAGAAAGCCCTGCTCATCTACGCCATCGCTGCCACGGTCTTCACTGTACGGTCTCCTACTACTATATATAAATGAGTTTACTGTGCAGGTATGTAGTACTGAATGACGGTGCACCGCAGGTGGTTCTGCTGCTGCTGATGTTCTTCATGAGGAAGCGAGTGGCGCTCACCATCGCTCTGTTTCACGTGGCTGGTAAAGTGTTCACTCATCTGCCTCTGCTGGCCCTGCAGCCCTTCTGGACCTTCCTCACGCTCATGCTCTTCTGGGTTTACTGGATCACCGTGCTCCTCTTCCTCGGATCCGCAGGTCTGTCAGAGCAATCGAATGAAGGTTTCTGGTAGTCACCGTGTAGCTTCATATCTCTATTGTTATGGATTTGCTCCAGTAAAGTACATTTGAAATGACAACTACACAAAATGTAGACCGTGACAATCATGGCATTTTTCCAATTGTGTGTGTGTTTGCATCACAATACAAAATGCTTATTATTAATAATATATATATAAAATTAAAAATGTTTGTATAAAATTAATGTAGCAGTGTTATAATATGAATGTATCATGTATATTTTATACTAATTAATATATTTCATATATATAGTTTTGTCTTTAAAGTGTGTGTGTGTGTGTGTGTGTACACACACGATATATATATTGTTTATATAGTGGAGTTATACAAAAAAAGCTCATTACACAAATTTTTTAAATACTTGTAAAACAATTTAATTCTTTTCAGGTAATTTTTTTTTTTTAAGAAACCAAATATAAACAAACAAATTCATAAATAGTGGAGTTGTATAATAACTGAACATAGTATTAGTTATATAGTTTAAAAATGTAATTGGTGTATATGCAAAAATTGGTTTAAACATTTCTGTTTGAATATTATTTTTTTTTTTTAAATGTACAATATTACTATATATATATATATATATTACTCATCAATAAAAAAATTAAACTTACTAACTTTAATGGCATTTTGCCTAAGTTCACATCTGAAAAGCTATTAAAAATGTCTCTTTTTCTCATACGCATACAAATGATTGCTATATTCACATGTTGTTTATTGTGCTCAAATAGCGCTTATAAAGCGTATTTTTCAGTCTAGACCAGCCAGTGCACATGCGTAGCTCCAACTGCGAGCGTGCAGTTACTGCTCCAGCCCCAGGTTTCTAGGAACCGGAGCTTCTAACGGCCATCAACGATTGGCTCTTTCATTTAGAAGGCGGGACTATCCCGCCATATTGCGCGGTGCACTTTCTCCCATTCATAAGTATAGGAGTGATTTTTGGGAACAGTGTTTGAGTCTGTTTTCCTCACAGGAAGTCCAGTGCAGAATAACCAGACGGGTCTGGTGGAGTTTCGTATGGACGGGCCGCTGCAGTACATGGTGTGGTACCACGCCGTCGGCCTCATCTGGATCAGCGAGTTCATCCTCGCCTGTCAGCAGATGACCGTAGCCGGAGCCGTCGTCACTTACTACTTCACCAGGTCAGAGGTCATTCGCTTTCCTCCGTCTGTCCATAAAGGACACAGTCGAGAGTTCTACTCTGTTTCTCTGTCTGATTGCAGAGATAAGTCTCAGATGCCCTTCACGCCCATCGTGTCGTCTGTGCTGCGTCTGATGCGCTATCATCTGGGCACCGTGGTGAAAGGAGCCTTCATCATCACTCTAGTGGAGATCCCCAGACTCATCCTCACCTACATCCACAGTCAGCTCAAAGGAAGAGTCAGTCACCATCAGCTCATCTTCATGTCTCAGCAGATTTGGTTTCAGATCTTTTCTAACATTATAAATCGATGTAATGCGTCCTTGATGAATGAAAGAGCTGAAACTCTTAAACTTGCTGTAGGAAAACGGCTGTGCGCGCTGCATGCTGAAGGCCTGTATCTGCTGCCTGTGGTGTCTAGAGAAGTGCCTGACTTACCTGAACATGGTGAGTCGTATGGCACAAATATATCAATTCATTTGTTTTAATTCCATGCATTAATCATGTGGCTTTTCTTCAGAACGCATATACAGCAACGGCCATCAACAGCACCAACTTCTGCACGTCTGCGCGGGACGCTTTCCTCATCCTCGTGGAAAACGCTCTCCGTGTGGCAGCTATCAACAGCGTCGGGGACTTCGTGCTGTTTTTAGGAAAGGTATTTATTCACAGATTCACTACTTCCCTTTATACTGTGGAGAAATCAGGGTTATTTTAGTAAATATTTATATGCTATTTATTTACATTTTTATTTAGCGTTTTATTTTTTAATTTTCATTGTAATTTCAGTTTGTTTTAGGACATTTTGGTTCCTTTTTTATATTTATTTGATATACTTCTATATAGCTTTAATATACTTTTATTTCTATTTCATTTTAGTCCTTGAATATATATTATTCCAGTTAGTTTGCAAGGCACCGTTTATTAAGTTTTAAACACTTTTTCCCCCCCCCCCATTTAATGGTGTTTTTTAATTTAATATTTGATATTACACTGTTTAATTTAACAAAAACATTTTAATCTGAGGTATCATTTATGTCTGTAGCACAACGGGGGACGATTTATGTCCTAAAGAACCCGAAGCTATAAGCATGGCTATTATTGTTAACTAAACACACACACACACATATATATATTTTTTTTTACTTGAAATTAAATAAACATCAACTGAAATAAAATGAGAAAAAAAGCACTCGTTTTATTCCAGCTAGTTGCCAAGGCAGCATTTATCTTTTTTGTTACTAAAGAATAAAAAAAAAACTGAATAAATTAAAACTAATACATAAAAATGTATTCTATATAGACATAAGAAAAACTACAATCACATAAAATAAACAAACATTACTCAAATTAAAGTGAAAACAAAACAGAAAATGTAAATCTAATTCACAATTAAACAATGGTAGTGTTGTATTAATGCTGCTATATTTGACTAAAACTGATTCCGGACGGTCTAACAGTTGCTTCTGGTTTCTGCAGGTGTTGATCGTGTCGTGTACGGCGTTCGCAGGCGTCCTGTCGCTGAACTATCAGCGTGAATACACCGTCTGGGTGCTGCCGCTCATCATCGTGTGCGTCTTCGCCTTCCTGGTGGCCCACTGCTTCCTCTCCATCTTTGAGATCGTAGTAGACGTTCTCTTCCTCTGCTTCGCCATCGACACCAAGTACAACGACGGCAGCCCGGGCCGAGAGTACTACATGGACAAGGCCCTGATGGTGAGACCTTTCCCTTTCATTTCCTCTGACCTAGTCTAGTGTTGTATATCACATTAAATATGACGTTGGTGTCTCTCTGTGATCATTCATGTAGGAGTTTGTAGAAAACGCCAGGAAAGCCACAGAGCGGTACGGCAAAGTAGAAGGAGAGAGTCGGGAAATGAAACCCATGGTGAGTTTAAAAGAACAATTATAGCTGATCAGGTTTCTCATCAAAAACACTTTTTTAATGCTGTTCCAATCAAGTTTGATCTTAAAGAGGTCGTTCACCCAAAAGTGAAAATTGTCATCCTTTACCATGTTGTTCCAAACCTGAACGAGTTTCTTTCCTGGTGAGCACAGAAGAAGATATGTTGAAGAATATTGACAGTAGCCATTGACTTCCATAGTATTTCAGTTTCTTCCATACTGTAGAAGTCAATGGCTAATGTTTTTGGTTACCAGATTTCTTCAAAATATCATCTTTTGTGCTCGACAGAAGAAACTCATACAGCTTACAACACAACGATGTGTAAATGTTGAACTATCCCAATTCAACTTTAGGAAGTTGGAAAATCTATCAAAACAAGCACAGAATTAAATCTACATTTATTCATTCACTTGTATCGTTTATATTTCAGACTGGACGTACACTGGCTTGATGAAGACCAGCGCTGTATTACATCAACCGACACGCCAAAAAAGTGCTACTGAGAAGCACAAAGCTTCTCTTCAGGGATTACAGTGTGACCGGCGTCTGTCATTGTGACTGCAGGGCATTTAACATTAGAAACGCTGTAGGACCGTGAGCTGGGAACATGCACAAAAACACAACACAAACTGGATGCAGATGTCTGCAGTGCTAATGTCTGCTCTTTTTTTTATCAAAAAAAAAAACTTAAACTTGTGTGGAAAAAGACTTGAGGTTGAATATTTGCAAGTTATTTAGAGTACAAATGTAGGAGCATAAATATAAGTTTTTTTATTACTAGATTAGGGTAATATTTTATACTGAAGCTATGGATTAGAAATAGCTGCCTTAGTGTTTTAGAGATGTTGGTTAAAATGCAATGTCATATACTCCTGCTTTAGTTATCTAACTTTATTTTGTATTTTATCTTGTCCTTTGATTTTGAAAGATCTGTGAAATCCACTCCTGTCTGCAGAGACTCAAACCGTCATTGTTTTTCTATGTAAGCAATATTATCGGATCCCTTTCCTCAGTTTCAGATCAGTTGAATTATTCCTGATGTGATTTTATTATTCTGGAGTAGTTCCTGCTGATATTTTCTGATGATTTTGTTTAATGCAGCAGTATGTTAGAAGCAAATAGATTTAGTTCTCAGCTTCTAATTGAACCGCATAATGATTGTCCTTTCCCTCGTGCCAATACGCTGAAGTGTGTAATTTATACAACACTAAATGCAATATTTGTTTGAGAAGCACAAGGCTCTGAAGGCCTGTTTGTCCCAGCAATCAACAGTTATTTGTGTAATTTCATTTAGTGCAGAAATGACACATCAAGTGCATTTGTGTGAAAGGAAAATGTACTTTTGACTACCATCTTTAAACACTCCATTCAATAAAACCAAAGAGATGTGCAACATGTTATTGATTCATTATTGTATCAATGTTCATAATGAAAGTCAGTGAAGAATGAATGAATAAACACTATCCAGAACAAACTGAATTTACTAAAGGACCCAATGGGTGGTTTACCAAATGAATTGTAATTTGACAGACTTTTAACAGATTTAATGCGGCAGGTGAGTTTTGAGATGTTCCTTTAGTTTAGGTATGGTGGGCTGCTCTTTACGACACACGTGACAGCGCAGAGGCAGCTTCAGTAATTCACTAGAGCCTTCTTTCACGGTCACTTTCCCATCATGCTCCAGCATCGCAATGACATCTGTGGACAGATAAGCATGCATGCTTTGCTTTATTATACAGGGAAATGCTTGTTTCTCTAAACAGCTTTTAGAGCTTAATTTATTAAAGGAATTGATCCCTCAAAAAGGACCATTTGCAGAAAATATACTCGCTCTCGGGCCATTTAAAGAACGGATTTCGGAAAAATTCAGCATTACATCCCTTGCACTGCAGTGAATGGGTACCGTCAGAATGAGTCCAAAAAACGTATAAAACACCACAATAATCCACACCACTCCAGTCTCTCCATTAAAATCTAGTGAAGTGAAAAGCTGCATGTTTGTAATAAACAAATCAATTATTAAGACATTTGAGCTTTACAGCATTGTTTCAGGTCAAAATACGAGTCCACGATCCATAATAATGCTTCCTCCAGTGAAAAAGTCCATCCCCTCTCGCATAGAAATCCACCCACATGTTTGTTTGGAGCTGTTTTTGCTTGTAAAAAGATCTTGATGATCATGATTCAGATATTTCACTGGAGAAAGCTATAATATGGATAGAGGATTTGTATTTTAGCCAGAAGCAACAGTCTGAAATGAAAAACATCTTAATCATAGATTTGTTTCATGCAGATTTTCACTTCATAAGATGTTAATTGATGGACTGGAGTTGTGTGGATTATTGAGATGTTTTTATCAGCTGTTTGGACTCATTCTGACGGCACCCATTCACTACCGAAGATCCATTGCTGAGCAAGGGATGTAATGCTACATTAGAGAAGCTCATCTAGATCTTGGATGGCCTGAGGGTGAGTATATTTGCAGCAAATCTTCATTTTTTTTACTATTCCTTTAATGATTTATCTCCATGTGATGGAGAAAGTAATTACATTATGATAAAAAAATTACAAAGGCATTTATTTTAATGTTGAATAACCGGCTATTTTTCTGTGTAATGCACCTTGAGACGCCACAAAATAGTCTGTAGTGAAGGAATTCCAGTGTTTCTTGTTCTTCAAACACGGCGAGTCAAAGTCTTGGCTGATTACGTGCAGGTGGACGTGACTGAGAAGAAAAACATCGTAAACATTTCATTCATGAGAAGCCCCGCCCTCCCCACATCAGCAGCCAATCAGGAGGCGGACACCTGTACCTCATGCTGGGGATGGCGTGATATCCCAGACGGAAGCTGAGTTTGTGTGCGTCAGGGCACTGCTGCAGCATCTGCTCCCCCACACGCTGCATGTGTTTGAGCAGCTCCACGTGCTCCGAGCGCAGAGCCTTCAGGCTGGAGATCGAGTCCCACGGCAGCACCAGCCAATGGTACCGCGCCTTTGGGTACTTGTCCTTGATGACCACAACCCTCTCATCTTTATACACCTGAGGATAAACACTGGTAGCTGTTAATTAGAGATCGACCGATATTTTCCCCGATATTTAAGCATTTTACCATAATCGGATATCGTTTTTTTATTTATTGTATTATTTTTTTTGTCACATACACAATTATACAGAGTATAACTAGCAGTGAAATGTGTTCTCTGCATTTGACCCATCCAAGTACACACACACATTAGTGCACACACACCTGGAGCAGTGGACACACACACACCTGAAGCAGTGGACACACACACACACACACCTGGAGCAGTGGACACACACACACACACACACACACACACACCTGGAGCAGTGGACACACACACACACACCTGGACAGTGGACACACACACACACCTGGAGCAGTGGACACACACACACACACACACAGTGGACACACACACACACCTGGAGCAGTGGACACACACACACCTGGAGCAGTGGACACACACACACACACACACACACACACCTGGAGCAGTGGACACACACACACACAGCAGTGGACACACACACACCTGGAGCAGTGGACACACACACACCTGGAGCAGTGGACACACACACACACCTGGAGCAGTGGACACACACACACACACTGGAGCAGTGGACACACACACACACACACCTGGAGCAGTGGACACACACACACACACACACCTGGAGCAGTGGACACACACACACACACACTTGGAGCAGTGGACACACACACACACACCTGGAGCAGTGGACACACACACACACACCTGGAGCAGTGGACACACACACACACACACACCTGGAGCAGTGGACACACACACACACACTTGGAGCAGTGGACATTGAAGCTCCAGCACGACCACCGCATGTAACTTTATACAAGATTCACTCGTTTGAAACACACTAAATTATATTAACATTTACTTTAGAACCATTATTTCACCAATAAGCATCTAAATAAATACATCTCTATCGAAACTGGTTTAACAGTAAATAAATATCGGTTCTGCATATCAGTTATTGGGTACATAAACATGCAAATAATTGGTATTGGTTATAAAAAATCTATATTGGTCGATCACTACTGTTAATGTATTTTTAATTAAACTTATTCCTGTGATGCAAAGCTGAATTTCCAGTCTACAGTGTCACATGATCCTTCAGAAATCATTCTAATGCTGCTCAAGAAAGATCATCAATGCTACAAACAGTTGTGTGTTTTCAGGATTATTAATGAATAGGATGTTCAAAAGAACAGCATTTGGACTAGGAATCATCAAAAGTTGTAACAATGAAAAAGTCTTTATAGTCAGTTTCAGTTTTTGATTCATAAGATTCAAAAGAAATTCAAACGTATACCTGCATGTTCGGGTCCTGCATCGACGCTTTAAGCCCTTGGCTCCAATGACCAGCAGACTCCTGGGAAACAAGAGCGTTTGCAGTGCTTTAGTCTACAGTGAAAACTCAATGTAGTAAAAGAGGTTTAACATAGACCTTCAAAACGTATCTAACCAACTCAGAAACGTTGTTTTAAATATAAAAACAGCCAAAAATATCAGTACAATACAAAACTACTCCTTAAATGCAAGTATAAACTAATCACACATTTGAATTTCATTACAAATGATTGAAAATTCCTGACCAAATGAAACCCACAGATTTATCCGATCCAGACGGCAGTGTTTTCTTTGGCGGAGGTGAATCGTCTGACAGTCTGTGATGGTCTGATGTTGTGATCTTCTCTCCGTTCCCCTCAGAGCTCACCCCGTGGGCTCTTTTTGAAGGTTTGCTCGGCTCTGCGGCAGATCTGGGTGTGGATGTGTCCTCGGTGAACCTCACGGTGTAAGGATACTGCTGATTGACCATGTAAAGTCTCTGGCCCGGCTTTACGGTCACCTGATTGTAGAGGTGGGCAACATGTGGTTTGTAGGATGTTAAGACCAGTAACCTGTGCAATACAGCCTCAATTACAAGAGAACGGGACATGTGTGGACAAAACGGTGTGCTAGATGATGAATAACACGTGCTATACATGCTCTAAAATGTTAAAAATACATGCGAGTAATTGATGCTTTTCATTACAGTGTTATAATTTGAATTTAGTGTTTATTTAGAGAAGATAATTCTGATTTGATTATTTTTAACCAGAATTGTATTGTACATAAACGTTTGAATATTGCACAAAAAATCTGTTTGACTGAAACTGTTTCTGATTTTTAAAAATATGGATACGGTTTATAAAATACTGTGCTTTTTGATGACACTGTACCTGATTGCCTTTGCCCACAACCACACTGTCCACATGTGTAGCATTGACACCCAACTGTTACAAAGTGAACACACAGATTAAACCGGCAATGTTATATTTGATCAGATTTATTGTCTAGATTATAATAATGTTTAATATGTACTATGATATTCTAGCATGCCTGTTTAACAGTGATAAATCCTCTGTTGCAGTCAGCTCTCAATTCAACTGCAAGAAAATGAACATGTTAGCTGTAGTTTCTTTAAATAAGCCTGATCTCTCCATTGCTCGTATGGAATAACATCTCCACCTTGCTCTCTGGAGCACTTTTTGTCTTGTATCTTAGTTTCTGGCCCTCGACCCAGAGTCACGGGTCGTTGGTGATGAAGCTGGATGGGTTTCTGTGAGTCATCTTCACTTACTAGTAAGCACACGGGCATCTCCCTAAAACACAGCATGATTGAGTTTGATTCTTTGTGTCTAAAGTGCTTGTCTAAACTCAGAATACATCCATCACTTACCCTGCTGGTGTAATATATCTGGAGCAGAAAGTGTTGCGTTGAAAACAAAACACCACAGCACGTGACGCACGGTCTTCTTCGTGGACGTCGATTAACAAACTGAAGCACGTTTACTGCCATCTTCCGGTCAAATACAGCGCTGTGGCCTCGCACCAGAGAAGAAGAAAAGCCGAGAACTACTGCATAAAATATAGCATTGTTTTTATTATATAGACTAAAGCCTCTTACAGGATTAACAGTTAACAGGATTTTACTGTAGCATTTACATTCAGGGTACGGCATACACTTCATTTTAAAACACATTACAAAATAAGATCCCTCAGATAATTACACTTTTATTATATTTTAAAGATTAATCATAAATTATCAGTTTTGACTTATTTGTTTATGAATTTGCTCTCATTTACAGTAGACAAGTCTAAACAAAATGGTTAAAACTGAATGATGCTGAAATCCTTTTTTTTTTGTTATTATTGTACACCTGTTACTAAATTAATGCACTTATTTTGAACCCCCTGAACATATTTTCTACAGATGTATTGTTACGTGATTTTGGGACAAAATGTATAAATCGTTAGTTACAAAGGACATAGCTGGGTGCATGCTTTTGAATATCCCTGCTAAAAAAACAATAGAAGCCAATAGAAACCATAAATTTCCAATGGTTTCTATTAAAATACATTATTTTTTCCAGTAAAACTATTACTAAATTCATTTTCGTTGTGTGTTTTGGGGCATTTTTCCAATAGGATTTAACATCCCACCAATAGAATCCATCACATACCAGTAGACACCATTATAGTTTCCATTAAAACCAATACAATTCCCATTATTTACATATTCTATTGTGTTTTGGGCAGGGTTCTGTTGTTTGTTTTCAGCAGGGATCACATGATCAAGTTTGGATCTTTTATGAATAAAATGCTATTTGTGTAATTATATTTTGACTATATACGTTTTTATTAGGCTACACAAATGCAGATTTGTTGTTCTTCCAAGTTTAGTCACTTTTTAAATCAGCTGACATAAACTCAAACACATCTCAAACTCTCAAATGTATATGCTGATTAATATTATAACATTATACGTCGAGCAACCTCCTTAAACCTTTGCTTATTTCGATGTTTTGCAATCAGTTTTTATATTATATTATATTATTTATATATTCATCTACATATTTATTTATTTTCTCTTTCAGTGTTTGCTGCTTGGGTTTGTGTTTAATAATGATAAAGACTGGTTGTTATTTAAATAGGTTTAATAGATATTTTAAAAAGTAATGCTACGTTGCATGGCAACTGTAAACAGCCAGCATGTTAGATAATGAATTAAATTACTAGGAAGAACCGTTTATTCCCGGTTATTATGAATAATACATGATGTGCATGATTATTGAACGTTTGTGTATTCTACCATAGCCCATTACCGTTGCCACTGTTTTATAAAAGCAATAAAGTCATGCATGACAGTGATTTTACTATAAATCAACTTCTTGTAAAACTCGAGCAGCTTTATTGATTTATTATTTTACCATATTTACCTCATTTACATCCTTAAACAAAACCCATTTCGACTAAAATGCCATTAACGAGAACGTCTGATCACTATCCACATGCACTGATCAGAATCAGGACGGTGTATGTGTTGTGTGAAGGAGGAAAGATGCAATAATGTGACTTTTATGCGAGTTAGTGGAGTAAGTCACTCCTGTGATCTCTGTCACTGACTTCCTCCTTCAGAGGGATCATTGAGAGATCAGGTAAGAGCTGGCCAGCACCCACAACACACTTTAAATCATTTCAACACCGGGGATTTCAGATTTACACGCCGCGTCGTGTTGCTTTGCGTTATTTCCCCGAGGTTTCATCTGATGTTATGCTCGAATTGACGGGATTTATATCATTCTACACAGCTTGAAGGTTAGCATAGGCTAGTTAGCTTCAGTTTAACACACATATCCCCGCACGCTGGCATCAGTTAAGGGCTTTTAGAGGATAAACGCGCATTTGAGAGGCCTGCGGTTGATGTTTTATATCGCGTAAGTGTTGTATTTACAGACATATCGGTGTTTTTGACTTTCCGCGTTCATGTCTCGCGATAGCGCGTCAGTTTTATTAGCCGTTAGCTGAATTAGCCGTCAAAGTCATTTTACGTTTATGCACATGCGTATAAGCGAACATGATTTTTAATAAAACATTAAGAGTGTTTATATTGTATGTCAAGGCGTTATGAGTAAACTTTGTCATTTTAACGTCGTTTGGATTCGTAGTTGTGTGTGAATGACTCGTACACACAGGCCTCGTTTATCTAAACAAAGTTTAAAATAGCCCGAGATATGTTTGTTTTCATTTATTATGGTCATAAACTCTGCTGTTCAAAGAGTTTTGTTTTACTTCGTGTCTGTAAATGTCAAGTAGTGGGTTCAGAGAGTGACACGTAGGCGAAACGAGCATGATAAACACTTGAGTATAACACGTTTCAGTCTTTATATAGAAGATTTGGGCTGTGTTTCAAAACCCAGTGTGCTGTCAACCTTCACACAACCCATAAAACGCTGTCTAGGTGGGGAACAACACAACTTGGGTGTGCATGTAAACATTTCATGTGCCATGGCATATCAAGGTGTGACTCACTCAGGTAAAGGTGTGTGAACTAACTGTTTAACCCTTTGTGTTCACCCAGACCCCCCTCAGACACTGAAGCCACGGGCTGTCGTGATGTCGGAGCCCAAAGCGCCCACCCCGGCCCCTGGGGACACCTATAAAGGCTGGCTCTTCAAATGGACTAATTACATCAAGGGATACCAAAGACGGTGGTTCGTCCTGAGCAATGGCTTGCTGTCTTACTACAGGTGAGTTTGTGGTGTGTTTTTGTTGTTTAGCGACAAAATGTTGTCAGTTTATTGTTTGTGTCAGACAACCGGTCTCCCAAAGTTTGATAGGAATGTCTGATGTCCTCATGAACCCTTTGTGATCCTGTCAAGTGCTCTTTGGACTTTCACCAATATCTGATAAGGTGCTAAGCTTTAGATAGTGAAATAACTTAATATTCTTGGTGCGGCATGCATCACTTTTGCGATTACTCATACAAAGCCCTCAAACTTATGCATGTTAACCTTTGCTATATGCTTTATTGATGATGTCTTGAATCATACGACTTACTTCAAACCATTGGACTGGATGGGCCAGTGTTATTTTAGTATTATTTATATACTATTATATTATAAATGTGCTTTTTTTTAATTTAATTTGAAGTATAATTACATTTTTGGTAATTTTGTATTGTACTTGTGTCATTTTTTATTACTTTTTTTTTTTTTTTTTTTTTATATTAGTAGTTAAATATTTTTGTAATGTTCATGTTTTTATTAGTTTTTGTACTTATTTTTAAATACCACTATTTAGGTTTAATTTTATTTCAGTTTTAGTTTTTATTAAATTTTCAGTCAGTAACTTTAGTGAATCGACTTAAATTAAATGAAACTTTGAAATGTTGCTTTGACCACTAACTGAAATAAGTTAACGTTTTGATCAAATATTCATATGTTTTATTATTTCAGCTTTATTTCAATTAACAACATTAGTTTTAATCGCTTTAGTGACGTAATTATGATAACCCTAAATAGGCGGGAAAAAACTCAACACCTGGTGTTCATCGTTCTGTAAGATGATGCCATTTTACGTAATTAGATTTGAGTGGCAGTTGATCTGGTGTTGAAGCCACATTCATCTCATTGAGCTCTGTCAATTATTAATACTGCGTGTGAGAGCTCCCGCATGTGTGTCTGTTTGCTCAACAGTTTGAGATGAGAGGATAACACATTCTTTAAAATCCACCCTCGTCATCTAATGTTTAGATATACGATAGAACAAGGCCCAACGCCTCCGGGGTTGGCTACTGAGAGTATTTGCTTTATTTATGACTACTTTGCTTATGTTGTAATTGTTTCTTGAATGCGGAAATGAAATGTAAACGTCATTAAATAAAACTGTTCATGCCGCACCAAAGCAAATAAAAAAGATCTGTTGTGCTTCATTCGAGTCGAGGTGAAAATGACCAAAAACTGTTTGTGGCATTGAAGCGTCCCATTTCCAAAAGAGTTCACAAATAGCTGATTTGGACTGCAGTGAAAGATATACAGTCAAGTATTATTTTATAATCTAACATTTGACAAAGCTTACTAGCACTTTGTGAATGCATACACCGCCAATGTTTGGGGCAGTAAGACTGCTTATTTGAAACAAATTAATACTCGGCAAAGACATTTATAATGCTGTGTTTCTGAACTTTCAGTTAATCAGAGAATAACTGTATCACAAAAACATGAAGCAGCACAACTGTTTTCAACACTTGATAATAACCAGAAATGATTATTGAGCAGCAAATCAGCTTATTATAGATTGATTTCTGAAGGATCACGTGACCCTGAAGACTGGAGAAATTATGCTGAAAATACAGCTTTGCATCACAGGAATAAATAAAATTGTACAATATATTACAGTAGGAAACAGTTATTTTAAATTGCAATAATATTTTGCAATATTACTGTATTTCTGACCTTGGTGAGAATAAGAGGCTTCTTTTTAAACATTTACCAAACACACTTTTCTGGACTGTTTTGTATCTGAATGAAAACATACAATTCTGATCAAATTTGTCTTTGCATTAAATTTTAATGTAGTAATTCCTGATAAATCTCAAATATTAGGCCTATTGCTTAGAGGGTGGATTGTCTGCTTAAGTTAAGAAGCATATGGCATACTTTAGAAATTACTTAATTGAATATTATATTATAATATGCAGTCTGTTAAATATGCAACTTTTAAATGCTGAATATGTTGAAACTGAGATATCAGTATAACAGATGCTTGTCTAAGAAGCCCAGTGCATTTGTCGTGTGATGTGATAAAATGTAAAAGATTTGCACAGAATAACTTAAAAGCTATCAAAATACAATGGAAACATCCCACTCATTCTGTGTAATACAATTGCCATGATGATTTAGGTTTAAGGTGATAAAGTGATTTCTATTGTGAGTATATTATGTAGCAATGCTCTGCTCTAAAAATTTAAATGATTTATCTGCTAGAAATGTTTCTTAAAAATTCAAATCAATTAATCTTAAACAGTGTGTGGCGAACCCCACTGTAGCATTACGGTGTGAAATAAAATAAAAGACACAAATGCACATTGTCTTGTCCACCTCAACATGACTGGTTGAGCGAGTTTGGGTCACGTGACTGTCTTAACAGGTCATCTCTGTTCAGGAGGATCACACGCTCCACTTAAGGCTTCATTTCAGCACTTCCTCTGCTCCTGCAGGCAGACCTCAGTGGTTTCTCATCACTCGTGTGTGTGTGTGTGTGTGTGTGTGTGTGTGTGTGTGTGTGTGTGTGTGTGTGAAATGTAGAGGGCGACAGGCTCAGGACTGTTGTGCCTCTGTTAAATCGCCTGGCATCGGTCTTGTGCCATGTCATAGCCTGTCCAAACTGGTCTTGCTTCATTTCCTGCAGAGTATAAGAAAATCCTGGAACTGGTGATTCATCAGTGTTGGCAAATTATACTCGGAGATGAAAACTTTTTTTATATTTTATATATCTGGTGGTCTTTACATATGAGCCTCTCGTGACAGTTTTACTGCTCAATTTGATCAAATACAACAGTGTTATTTTACTATTATTTATATACTAGTATAATATTTATTAATATTTTGAATTAGACCTTTATTATTATAGAGTTGGGTACTTTTAAGGGCAACGGCTGAATTACGTTGGTACTCCCAAGTACAGATTCAAGTTTTGCACGGCTGTCTTATTGAACTGAATGTGACGCGTCCGGTTTGCGATAATACAGGTACTTCTCAAAAAATTAGAAAATGGTGAAAAACATCATTTTTTTCTTGTAACTTATTTCAAAAAGTGAAACTTTCATATATTTTAGAGTCAATCATTACAAAGGAAAGGAAAACACTTCAAAAGTTTTTTTTGTTTTTTTTTGATGATTAGAGCTTACAGCTAATGAAAGTCAAAAATCAGTATCTCAAAATATTTGAGTTTAAATAAATGATCGTCCATACAGTATAAATTATGGGTATCTGTTGTTCTTTGAAAGCACAATAATGGGGAACATTATTGAAGGATCAAAGCAGCCTGTGCTTCATTCCACCGGAGCAGTGCCACAGACTGATTGTCTCCGTGCCACGCCGCATTGATGCAGTAATTCATGCAAAAGGAGGCCCAACCAAATATTGAGTGCATAGAAATGAACATACTTTTCAGAAGCCTGGCATCCTATTTTTTATTGATCTTATGTAATATTCAAATTTTCTGAGACACTGAATTTTGGGTTTTCATTATCTGTAAGCCATAATCATCAGCATTTAAAAAAAAAAAGGCTTGAAATATTTCTCTCTGTGTAATGAATCTATGTAATATATGGTTTCACTTTCTGAAATGAGTGACACATTTTTTTTTTACCTTTTTTCTTGATATTCAATTTTTTTTTTAGATGTAACTGCGAGTTGTCTTAGGCACGATGCGTCCCTTCTTGTCCGGTGTGCGACTGCCTTGTACATTTTGAGTATATTATTTGTGACAGAATTATTTTGTCTAGTGTGTAAAATTTCTAAATAAATTAATAACAAAATGTTCAAATTAAGAGGTTTGGACTTTTTTCCCTCCACCGAAATAAATGTGTCTGTTATTGCACAGAGAGTAAAGTACCAAAGAAAGGTACCGTTAAGCACCGGCACTGAATTTCGGTTCAAATGTGAACGCCGGTACCCAACCCTAAGTTTGAGTAATTTCACTGTGCTTTAGACATTATTAATTAGTTTTGTAAAGCTTTCATTTTTATTTTAGTTTTAGTAAATTGAGTACTTCAGATTGTGAAGTACTTCATACATTTTGTTTTATTGATTTAATTTTAGTTAATAAATGAGAAGTGCTTCTATATAAGCCACAAGTCGGATTTCAGCTTTCATAAAGTTTGTGAATGATGTTTCTTCCCCATACACTCTCCAACAACTAGCCTCTTTATGAATATGTATGGAATATTTTGCATTAAGTTTTAAATGTTGCATTTTGTATTTGTAGTCGAAGTATTGCAGTCTCTAGCTTTATATTGTGTACTGTTGTTTGTCATTTCCTATTCATCTTGGAGATGGTTGGTTTGATTCATGGATCAGTAATGTTCATTGAGGTAAATATTTTTCTGAGTATCTGCTAAGATCGTAAACATGAGGCTCTTTTTCAATCTGATAGCAGTAGTAACACGTCATATCTTCTGTCACATAAATGCTCAAGAGTGAAAGAAACTCTGCCTGAAAGCATTTCTCGAATGCTTGGCTTTCAGTGCTAAACTGCTTAATTCAATGAATATTGCATCAGACGCCGTAAAACAGCTGTCGGGGGGATTTTGTTCAAGTTTTTACTCTTCATAGTTTAAAGAGAGCCTCATGAATGCTCCTCTAGCTTCACAGAACCAGCCTTTGACTAACATTATGAAGTCTGAAACACATTACGTCTTGTTCTGGCCACCTATTTAGCGAGGAAGAGAACATGTAACTGGTAAACTGATAAACACGGTTTGAATCTAAAAGAGGATATAACTATGACTAAGTAAAGTGTTTTATCTTAAACGCATCCTCTTATCTCCATCCCCTTTGCTCTTCCAGGACCCAGGCGGAGATGGGTCACACATGTCGGGGCACCATAAACCTAGCCACAGCCAATATCGCGGTGGAGGACTCATGCAATTTCGTCATCTCTAATGGCGGCACGCAGACGTATCACCTGAAGGCCAGCTCAGAGGTGGAGCGGCAGCGGTGGATCACAGCACTGGAGCTGGCCAAAGCCAAAGCTTTCCGCATGCAGGCTGAGTCAGGTCAGTCGGAAAGGAAACCACGTTTGAGAATAGCACAAAAATGCACACTTGTGGGTTTCTGTTTCACAGTTTTCGTTCCTCTTTTCTTTCTGCAGATGACTCCGGGGATGACTCCACTCCTCCTGCGGCAGGTCAGGGTGCAGGCTCACGAAACTCAGAGGTGCAGTCCACCCTCCGGATGCTGGGCAGCAAGGTGGAGGATCTGAGCACCTGCAACGATCTCATCGCCAAACACGGCTCTGCACTTCAGCGGTCAGTCTGCCTTCTCTAACAGATTGGACACACTTGACTAAATTTATAACTTTTGCCTAAAATTAATTTATTATATATTATTTATATAATATGATGAATATACAGGTGCATCTCAAAAGAAATTTAATATTGTGACAAAAATATACAAATTTTATATTTATTAACTTATTTCAAAAAGTGAAGCTTTCATATATTCTAGATTCATTACATGTAAAGTAAAACATTTCAAAAGTTTTTTATTTTATTTTGATGATTCGAGATAACAGATCAAAATATTTGAATATTTCCTAAGATCAATAAAATAAAATAAAGATTTTGCAAAACAGAGAAGTTCAAGTTCTTTAAGGTATGCTTATTTATGCACTCAATACTTGGTCGGGGCTCCTTTAGCACAAACTCCAGCATCAGTGAGGTGTGGCGTGGAAGCGATCAGACTGTGGCACTGCTGAAGCACTATTGAGCCTTCAGATCGTCTGTGTTGTTGGATCGACTGTTTCTCATCTTTCTCTTGAAAATATCTCATAGATTCCATATGGGCTTCATGTCAGGCATGTTAGCTGGCCAATCAAGCACAGTAATATCATGGTCAGTAAACCACTTGGAAGTGGTTTTGTCACTGTGGGCAGGTGCTAAAGTCCTGCTGGAAAAGGAAATCAGTATTTCCATAAAGCTTGCCAGCAGATGGAAGCAAAAAGTGATCCAGAATCTCCTGGTAGACGGCTGAATTGACTCTGGATCAAACACAGTGGACCAACACCAGCAGACGTCACAGCACCCAAATTATCACTGACTTCAGAAACTTCACTCTGGACTTCAAGCAACATGGATTCTGTGCCTCTTCCAGACTCCAGACCAAATTCATTTCCAAATTAAATGCAAAATGTACTTTTATCTGAAAAGAGGACTTTGGAGCACTGAGCAACAGTCCAGTTCTGTTTCTCCGTTAGCCCAGGTAAGATGCTTCTGACGATGTTTCTGGTTCAGAAGTGGCTTGGTAGCTCTTTTCCTGAAGATGTCTGAGCGCGGTGACTCTTGATGCACTGACTCCAGCTTCAGTTCACTCCTTGTGAAGCTCTCCCAAGTGTTTGAATCAGCTTTGCTTGACAGTATTCTCAAGCTTGTGGTCATCCCTGTTGCTTGTGCACATTTTCCTACCCGATTTCTTCCTTCCAGTCAACTTTGCATTTAATATGCTTTGATACAGCACTCCTTGAACAGCCCCCCCCTTTCAGTAATGACCCTCTGTGACTTACAATGATCGTCTTCTGGACCATTGCCAAGTCAGCAGTGTTCCCCATTATTGTGCTTTCAAAGAACAAGAGATACCCACAATTTATACTGTATTAATATTCTAATATTTTGAGATATTGATTTTTGACTTTCATTAGCTGTAAGCTCTAATCATCAAAATAAAATAAAAAAAACATTTGAAGTGTTTTTTTTACTTGTAATGAATCTAGAATATATGAAAGTTTCACTTTTTGAAATAAGTTACTAAAAATAAACTTTTTCACAATATTCTAATTGTTTATATGCACCTGTATGTCTTTTTATAGCAATACTTATTATGTCATAAATTATCAATGTGTTTTAGTTTAATGTTTATATATTATTTACAAATTATTTTTATGCTATTAAAATAATTATATTTATATTGTTAATATTTTGATTTAGTTCTACTTGTTCTCACTTTTCATAAAAAAATGTGTTTGTAGTAATTTAGTTGTTCTTTTGTCATTTTTTGTTTTTTCATTTCTATTTAGCTATTTTATTTCAGGTTAGTTTTAGTAATTTTTTTCAGTTAGCTGCCAAGGCAACATTTCTAGTTTTCAAATATTTGATCTAATATCTATAATTTTATTTGAGCATTATTTCAGTTAACAAAATTGATCAACATTTTTTCTATCTACACATACACACACCTTTTCATAGTTTTTAAGACTTCACTGTTCATTTTAAATGTGGAAAATAATATTAAAGAAAAAGTATTTGTGTCTAAATCCTTTGGTTTTCCACTCAGATTCGGTTCATATAAAGTAAATTCTTATGCTTTCCTTCAGGTCCTTGTCTGAGCTGGAGGGAGTTCGGCTGGGAGGAGAGACGAGTGAAAAGATTCGGCAGGTGACGGAGCGATCCACTCTCTTCCGCATCACTTCCAACGCCATGATAAACGTAAGACCACCGAGCAGTACATTTGCTTTAGGGAAAAACAACTCACTGCCTCATTCACTTGTGGTTGTCTGTTTAGCACGCAGAAACCATAGTTAATCGTATTGTTAACGATTCTTTAATAATCTGATACCCAGGCCTGCCGGGACTTCCTGGCATTGGCTCAGGCTCACAGTAAGCGCTGGCAGAAAGCCCTGCAGGCCGAGAGAGAGCAGAGAGTGCGACTGGAGGAGACACTGGAGCAGCTCGCCAAACAACACAACCATCTGGAGAGAGCCTTCAGAGGAGCGACCGTACTGCCTGCATCCCAGAGCAACCCTGCCATAGACAGCAAAGGTAAAGTACGACTGGCACAGAAAGACTGAGTGCTACAAAATTATATAGAGACTAATATATACTGAACAAAATTATAAATTCAACACTTTTGTTTTTGCCCCATTTTTCATGAGCTAAACTCAAAGATATAAGATTTTTTCTATGTACACAAAAGGCCTATTTCTCTCAAATATTGTTCACAAATCTGTATAAATTATGGGGAAGTTAGTGAGCACTTCTCCTTTGCCGAGATAATCCATCCACTTCACAGGTGTGGCATATCAAGATGCCGATTAGACAGCATGATTATTGCACAGCTGTGCCTTAGGATGGACACAATAAAAGGACACTGTAAAATGGGCATTATCTCGGCAAAGGAGAAGTGTTCACTAACACAGATTTAGACAGATTTGTGAACAATATTTGAGAGAAATAGGCCTTTTGTGTACATAGAACAAGTCTTAGATCTTTGAGTTCAGCTCATGAAAAATGGGGGCAAAAAAAAAAGTGTTGCATTTATTATTTTGTTCAGTGTATAAACACAGATCTCTAATGCATCGTCGTAGTTTCACACAATAATGAAAAGACAGCTAGTGGTATCCGACTCCCCAAAGAATGACTTTTCTATGCAAAACCTTTTGAATGAATCTGTCAAAATTGTTTTATAAATACATTTTTAATCACAGCACACAAGTTTCACTAAATAAAGGCAATTGAAAAAAAAAAAAAAAAAAAAATTTTTTTTTACAAAATTGTTGTAAAAAATTGTTGTACAAATATAGCACTACATGGTAATAAACATCAATATGTATCTAAAATCACAACCTTTTGGCGTTGAAAGTCTCTTATGCTCATCAAGGCTGCTTTTATTTGATCAAAAATACAATAAAACAGTAATATTGTAAAATATGAATACAATTTAAAATAAATGATTTCTATGTTACTATACTGTAAAATGAAATGTATTCCTGTGATGTAACTCGTATCATTACTTCGGTCTTCAGTGTCACGTGATCCTTCAGAAATCATTCTAATATGCTGATTTGCTGCTTAAGAAACAATTATTATTAGTTGTGCTGCTTTTTATGAGACATTTTTATCAGGATCATTGAATAAAAAGTTTAAAAGAACGATTTAACATTATACATGTCTTTACTGACACCTTTGATCAATATAATGCATGCTTAATGAAAGTATTCATTTATTTCAAAAAGTATCAATTTGTATTTCACAACATTTTAATAACTAAATTATTTTTTTTTAATTTTGGTAATGCAAATTAGTAATTAAATCAGATTTTTGAATCAATTGAAATCTACAGTTTGAATTTTACAGTTTGAGCTTATGTAAAATACGTTTTATTCTTTAATAAACACATCGGCCAATTAAAAAGTTGCAGTGAAACGTTTTCAATATTCAAAGTATTCCTTATTTTTAAAATTGTCTGCCAATTCCATTTCTGCCAAAATATTGATCATTCTAACTAATTTCTGTGTTTAAAAACTCTTGCCATACATTTGGATATGACATACTGATGTCCTGTATATAAATTATACTTCCTTCTTTCTTTGCCCTGTAGGCCCAGCTCCAGTAAAGGGCGACGTCAGTGACGAGGACGATGAGAATGAATTCTTCGATGCGTGTGAGGACGTTCAAGAGTATATCACTGTACCAGCAGACCCCAAATATCACAGGTCTGTATTTATTGCCTCGCTCCTGTCGTTTACTCACATCCCTCTCTGTCCCTTAACTCTCTTCTGATATGAGTGTTACTGGACCTAAGTGTGTGTGTCCTCTGCCTTCCCTTCCCCTTCCTCCTTTCTCTCACTCTCTGGCTCTCATACGCTCTCTCCATTCCTCTCAGGAGATCCGGCAGCAATGTCAGCGGAATCAGTAGCGAGCTGGGAATGGACGACGGGACGACGTCGGTAAGGCGTTTATATGGCAGAATAATTATGATTTTTATCGTTTTTGAAAGAAGTTTCTTAAGCTCACCAAGGCTCATTGATTTGACCAATAACGGAAATATTAAAATAAAAAAAAATGATTTTTTTAAATATTTATTGAGCAGCAAATAAGCATATTAGATGGATTTCTAAAGGATCATGTGACACTGAAGACTAGGAGTAATGATGCTGAAAATTCAGCTTTGCATCACAGCAATAAATTACATTTTACTTTGGCCTGGTTTCACAGACAGGGTTTAGCTTAAGCCAGGACTAGGCCTTAGTTCAATTAAAATATTTAAGCAGCTTTTATAAAAATGCCTTGACAGAACAATGGAACTGAGATATTTTGAGATATCAGTTGAGACGGCTCAAACATGCATTTTAGTCTGGGACTAGCCTTAAGCCATGTCTCTGAAACTGGGGGTATATATTAAAATAGATTATATTTCATAATATTGCTGTTTTTACTGTATTTTTTGATCAAATAAATGTAGCCTCCCTTGATGAGCATAAGAGATGACTTTAAAAAACATAAAAAATGTTTTAAATTATAAAAAAAAAAATATCACAATTGTATGCGAGCTAAATTATATTAGATGTACTATCTAAATATAAAAAACTCATATCGATAATAGAAGGTCATGTTTAAAAAAGGTCATGTTTTTTATCTTTCACAGCTAGACGAGCAGTCTCTGGCATCCAATCCCGAATCGCCACAGTCCCAGGAACTAGAGCCTGTGAGAAAGAGGCGGACCCGAATCCCAGATAAGCCAAATTACTCTCTCAATCTGTGGAGCATCATGAAGAACTGTATCGGAAAAGAGCTCTCCAAAATCCCTATGCCTGTATGCCTATCCGTATCTTTACAAGACTGCAAAACAGCCCATATTGATTGCATTTGCTTTCAACGCATCCTTTCCTTTCTCAGGTTAACTTCAACGAGCCCCTGTCTATGCTGCAGCGTCTCTCCGAAGATCTGGAGTACTACGAGCTGCTGGACCGGGGCGCCAAGTGCCAGAGCTCTCTGGAGCAGATGTGCTATGTGGCAGCTTTCACCGTTTCCTCTTACTCCACTACAGTTCACCGCACGGGCAAACCCTTCAACCCTCTGCTGGGAGAGACATTTGAGCTGGACCGCGTGCAGGAGAGCGGCTACAGGTCCATCTGTGAACAGGTGAGCCTTTGTTTATCCTGAGATCGAGGATTGTGTTTGATATTAATCCGTTCTTCTTCTCGTCTCTGTCTTCAGGTAAGCCATCACCCTCCGGCTGCGGCCCATCACGCGATCTCCGAGCGAGGCTGGACCCTGAGACAGGAGATCTCCCTGGCCAGCAAGTTCAGGGGAAAATATCTCTCCATCATGCCCCTGGGTAACTATTCATCCCATTTTGAGTCTTATCACAATGTTCAAGTTTTAAAATAACATGCAGCTTTCATTCAGGGAAGAGTTTTTCTCATTAGTTCCTTTTCTTAAAAACAAACTAGATAAAACAGGAAGTGTAATGCAAAAAAGCCCATTAGAAACAATGTTGAGTGGAATAAAAACAAGTTTTTGGACACTTACATTAACTATGAACATGTTCAACTAACATTTGACAACTGCAGAGTGTCACAATACTGTTGGTCTTTATTTTTAATAGTAGCAGTTTCAACAGTAACAGCTGTTTTATCATTAAAAAAAAAACTAACTGAAACTAATTGTTTTGCCTGAAGAGTGTGCCAGTGCTGTATTTAAAATAGATACCATATGATTTGATATTGTATTTAATGCAACAACATTTGGCCATTTTTAATTGACTTAAATATCTAAATACTTTTTTGATATGCCATTTTAAATGGGCATATTTAATGCCATACATTATTCGAAAATAAAAACTTTATATTTAAAACACAAAAAAAACAGATATTAAATACAAGTAAATATTAGTTTTCTTGATGTCATGTAACTATTAACCAACATTAGAGAACTGTAAATGTTGTTAAATAATTAAACTATTAAATTAAAATCTCTGGGGGCATTTCAAGTAAATACAAACAGGGTTCGGCTGACCAAAAAAAAAAGTTTGGAATTCCTGCATTTAATATATTAGTATATTTTGTTTTATATATTAAAAGATGGATATTTGAATGTCATATGCGTACATCTATGTTAGTTTTCAAGCTTATTTTGAGTTGCTTGTTTGTTTGCTCCAGGTTCTATTCATTGTGTCTTTGAGAAGAGTAACAATCACTACAGCTGGAAGAAAGTCACAACCACAGTGCACAATATCATCGTCGGGAAACTCTGGATAGATCAGGTCAGAATATGCACTACTTATTTAGACATTTTCATATAATCGGCATCAGTGTTTCTGATATAAAATGAACTGATGAACTTGTCAGTGGAGAATGCTACAGTAATTTCTCTTTGAATTGTTATTTTCTAAATATTGTGTAAAAAGTGTGCTCGTTTCATTTCAGCAATTTTTGGTACATGTCACTCGCTTATGATGTTTAAATTATAGGATGCATATAATATAACATGATTGTCACCCAGTTTTTTTGTGCATTCAAATTTTCCTGGTTTTGCAAATTACATATAAATGTAGCCGTTAAATTGCAATATCTATAGTGTGGCATTTCATTTTATTCATAAGTGATATTTGTGTGTCTCTCTCTTTCAGTCAGGAGAAATCGACGTTGTAAACCACAAAACAGGCGACCGCTGTCATCTCAAATTCGCCCCGTACAGCTACTTCTCCCGAGACGTGGCCAGAAAGGTGAGTCAGCAGCCGTTCCACTGGCTTCTTTCTCCCAGAATGCAGACGTGTCAGTTCTTTCCCCTTTCATCCGTCACTCTTTGCAGCTTTTCATGTTCTGTTTGCCCGTTCTGTAATTTATGTCTGCTTTCGCTTCCTTCTTGTGCAACGCCTCTCTCTGTAGGTCACGGGGGTGGTGACGGATAAAGATGGGAAAGCACACTATGTTCTGTCTGGGACGTGGGACGAGAAGATGGAGTGCTCTCGTGTGATGCAGAGCAGCAGAGGGGGAGAGAACGGCGCCGACGGGCGACAGAAAACCGTCTATCAGACGCTCAAAGCCAAAGAGCTGTGGAGGAAGACTCCGCTGCCGTAAGATATTCCCTGACGCGTACAATATTTCCCAAGTTCAAGCTCAGTCGACAGCATTTCTCCTTTAATTTCTTTAAAAAAGAAGCAGTAACAATGGAAGTGAATTGGGCCACTCTGTAAAAGTTACAATACTCATTGTTTCAATCATACAGCCTCAAAATGTGAGCACTGAGTGTTAGCATGATTTTAGAAACAAAATAATAAACTTTACATGTAATGACAACATAACCTAAAACCCTAAACGACTATAAAAATGATAATTGATCTTGATCCAATCCCCTCACACCGTCTCCAAGCTATCTCTCCTTCACTCTTACCAGCACTCACACACATCATCAACACATCTCTCCTTACAGGCACCTTCCCCAATGCATTCAAGCAGGCTCGGGTAACCCCTGCTAAAAAAAACTACATTAAACACTCTTACAGATAGCTACAGACCTGTCTCTCTCCTTCCATTCATAGCGAAAACGCTTGAACGAGTTGTCTTCAACCAGTTATCTTCATTTCTGTCAAAGCATAACCTACTGGGCGCTAACCAATCTGGGCACAGTAGTTGGAGCCGTGGCTTAGTATTTAGTGAATGTTCTCTGGCAGATCATGTTGTGGTGCTCAAGTGTGAAATCGACTGGAATTTCTCAATCTCTCAATAATTTCCTGCCCCTTCTCTCTCTGTGCTTTGTAGGGAAGGCGCTGAAAACATGTACTACTTCTCGACCCTGGCGTTGACGTTGAACGAGTCGGAGGAGGGCATTGCTCCCACGGATAGCCGGAGACGGCCGGATCAGCGTCTGATGGAGCAGGGCCGCTGGGAGGAGGCCAACGCTGAGAAACAAAGACTGGAGGAGAAGCAGCGCACCACCCGGCGAGAGAGGGAGCGCGAGGCCAACCACGCCGCCAGCCCTGCAGAAGAGGGTAAGGAGCCAGCGGACGGGGGTAAAGTGACCTTTTATTTATCATTCTACTCGTCTCTCCTCGTTTCCTCCGCCTTCTCGGCGTCTCTCATTCACCTCTGTGTCTCTGTTTCTCCCTCAAGCTCTCATTGAGGACTCCATATCTGACTCGTCTCTAAAAAGCAAGTACTCCTGTTCTACTTCCTTTTTCTTGTCTCTTTTTAATTGTCGTCTTCTGCACTTTCTCCCATCTCACACACACACAAGGACACTTGCAGACACTGTAATAGTGCTTTTCTTGCATGAAGCTTTTCCACAAAATCAGTGAAAGGGACTTAAAAAGCTTCAAGCGGTATTATCATATTTATTTAGTGTTTTTTATTATTATTATTTATTTAGTATTTTCCATTGAAGTAAGTCTTGTTTTTAAGTTTCAGTTCAAGTGTCTGTAATTTTGAGTTTTTGTAAATTTTTCACTTATAGTAAAAAACATATTTCTTTTTTTTGCTTTTTAGTACTTAACTAAAAGAAAATTGACGTTTTGCCTTGACAACTAACTAAAATTTAAGTTTTTATGTTGTGCTTTATTTCAGTTAACATTTATTTTATTTCAATGAATATACATGTTTTTAATCGTTTTAGAGGATGCTGATAACACTGGCTCAAAAATGACAAGCATTAGTACACCAGTTTTGTTATACTTTGGTGTGTTTATGGTCCACGTATGCAATAAAGAGTCATAACGAGGTTGAGAACGAAATAAGGGAGAGTCAATAATGATATGATTTTTATTTTGGGGTGAATTTTCCCTTTAATATCCAGGATTACTTTCCCTGCCTCCTTTATGCCGTTCACTCATTGTATTCTCTCTTTTCTTGTCTTAATTTGCATCCCCCTTTTAAATTTTTGGCTGCTCGTCTCAACTCTGATCAGCTGAAGAAGTCGAGATTGCCAGTGAGCCCTCTGAGACCACTTACAAAAGCAAGTACCATCCCTCTCTCCTAATCACTCTGTCTCTCACATTTATCATCTAATCATCTTCACTTTCTATGTCTGTCCCTCCATCAGCTGACACAGATGAAACTTCCTCCGATCTTTCACTATCAAGCAAGTAGCAGAATCAACACAGACTATAGCTGTTTAGTGTAGTAGAGTTTAGTTTAGTCCTTTTCACACTTGGTTTGATTGCTTAGTCCTGATCTGAGTTCGATTTCACCCCTGAATGTTTCTTTTCTGATTGTATTTTGCATTCACATCATCAAAATTAACATAATTGCTAGAGACAAGAATACAGCAATTATAAACCATACCAGAGTCCATATGAACTCTATCCTAGATCACATTTTTGAAGAAATTCAGGTGTGAAAACACTTCAATAGAAACAAGCTAATTATTAGACTTGGTTCTTATTTGAATGCATATTGCATGCATTTTAAATTAGATGTATTTTAACTTCCACTAGTGGGCAGTGTGAATGCACAAACTGCAGCAGTATAGACAATATCATATACAGAGACTACAGTCAGTGTTGACTTTCATTTATTCAGTTAACTTCTCCCATGCATGCTAACATCTCTCTCACTCCTCTTCTCTTTGCTTGCATCCCTCCATCTTCATCTGTGTGCTTCTGCAGCTGAAACACTGCATGGCTCACATCCACCAGCATACTCAAGCAAGTACCACACACTCGCTCACGTCACACAGAGATGCATACAAAACCAGTGTTCGTAATGAAGTAGAATTATGTAATTGTGGGATTTCTTTTTTTACAGTTTAATGGGGTCATATTATACATTATACAACAACATACATGTTTTGCTTAACAGAACAAGATCCACAATTCATGTTAATGTAGTCATAATATGACTGAATATCTTTACTATTGCAAACACTTACAGATTATGCACTGATTATCACACTTTCATGCACTTCTGCATCGTTATACAGTGACTGCGCTTTCTCACACACACACACACACACACACACACACACACATGTTGGTTTTTATGGTTTACGGGGACTCTCCATAGGCGTAATGGTTTTTATACTGTACAAACTGTATGTGCTATTGCCCTACACCTACCCTACACCTAAACTTAGCCCTCACAGGAGACGGTGCATTTCTATTTTCCCTCAAAAAAACTCACTCTGTATGATTTATAAGCGTTTTGAATTGTGGGGACACTGAAAATGTCCTCATAAATCACCTTCTCCTTGTAATACCTATGTTATACCCATGTCATTATACAAATTTGTGTCCTCATAAACCACATAAACATGCCCACACACACAGACACACACACACACACACACACACACACACACACACACACACACACACACACACATTACACACACACACACACACACACACACATTATGAAATGGCAATTGTGGGGTTAAACTTGATGAATGAGACCCTCTCTGTCTCGTTATCTGCTCTGTGTCGCTCTAGTGGAGGGTCCTTATGGAGCTCCGGTCAAAAGCAAGTAACATCCACCCAAAACCCTTCCAGCCCCCCATTGCTCACATCCCATAGAGATAGGCGGTGTGATCAAGCAGAAAACTGTAGTTTAAACATTTAATTGACATGTCATGCCACTCACTTCCAGTCTAAACATGTAGGATTTTTCCAATATGTGCACACTTGTGCTTTAATAAAATACTATTTAATATTTAAAAATAAATGTACAAATGAAATGTGCTTCAGCTCATAAAATACAATATTAAAAATAAATAAAATATATAATTCAGATGTAAAAATATGTATGAAAAAAAATAATCTATATTGTATATTTGAGTTGAGCAATGTTATGTTCTTGTGTAATTATTCTCATAATATTTAGGTTTTACTTTTATCGAGGTCCTTGTTACAGTATAATTATACGTTAAAGTAGCAAGTTATATGAATAAACTGCATGTATTAAATGGTTAGGGTTAGGATTAGAGCTTGCTTTAATGTTAGTTGCATGTAATTATGAATAAATTATAGTTATTACTATAGTAAGTACACATAATGTGTAACAAGGTCACTGTAATAGAACATTAATATTTAATATATAGACTATCTAGATAGAGTACATGGATTTAATATAGAGTATATAGACTCTGTTTGGAATGGCATATTGCTTTTTACACCAATTATAAACCGTTCTAGAATACAAATAAATACACCGTATTCTTGACAATTCAGTTAATGTGAAATACGTTATATGCAAATGTTACATGCAAAATAGGTTTTTATGTGTATATTTATTTTTCAAGTCCATAATCAAATGTGTTAAAGCATGTTTCAAGTATTTTATTAATTTGCTTGTGCAGATATGAGACTTATATATTATATAGTTCGATTCCCAGCAAAAAATACATGCACTGTTATATATATACTCCCATTACTGTAATATAAAGTTGTATCTTGGACTGTGATGATAAATGCTGGTCATGCCGCCCACCTCTAAACTTTACCAATATGTTTTCTAGTGGTCGACCGATATATCGCCAAGGCCAATATATCGGCCTATATTTGGCATTTTTCAAATATTGGCATTGGCCGATAAGTTTTCCTGTGTGGCCGATGCGTTCGTGGTGGGACTTTTATTTTGACGGCGCTGAAACAGCAGCACCTGAGCACAGTTCTGTCTAATAATCAGATAGAACGGTTAAACAAAAGTAATTATAACGATTGCTTTTATATTATTAGTAATAGAAAGGCAAACATTATAATACTTTCTCGTTTGCTGTCAGCATTCAGCAAATACGCATTTATATCATTTAAACAAATCTTTGAATGACTGCAGAACATTATATTTCACAAACCTTGCAAACTTGGTCCGATCCAGTTGTGGGATCTTGTGCAGTATGCGTTTGTATGATCGCATGTTTTCTGCGTGACGGTCGGTCCGTGTGAATTGAATGTGGGCAGGAGGAGAGTGAAGTGACGTGGCCCAGCACCCGTGCTCTGCATTTAACCCATCCAAGTGAACACACACACACACACGTGAACACACACCCGGAGCAGTGGGCAGCCAATGCTGCGGCGCCCGGGGAGCAGTTGGGGGTTCGGTGCATTGCTCAAGGGCACCTCAGTCGTGGTATTGAGGGTGGAGAGAACGCTGGTCATTCACTCCCCCCCCCCCACCTACAATCCCTGCCGGACCTGAGACTTGAACCCGCGACCTTTGGGTTACAAGTCCGACTCTATCCATTAGGCCACAACTGCCCCGTTCAGCTTCACTAGAGATGCCCGATAGAAAATCTTTAAACTCGTGATTTTCAATTATGCTGCGCTTCATGCATTTGCTCACTGTCATATTAATGTCATTTTCACTGTATGCTGCATGTAAAATGAGTGTTACCTTGGCTTTATTTGAAAAATTAGATTCCCAATGCACACCAACTTCCCAGAATACTGAGTGCCCTGTTGGTTTCAGTGTTTACTTTTTAATTATATTTTTGATTAAATATTTATTTGTGAAAAATACGTTGTCATCTAAAGTATAAGTATATTTATCTAACAAATTTAGTTTTAATCCATTTTCAAATTATTTCAAATTTCTTAAATATTAACTAAAATAAATAAACTTATATCGGTCATCGGCCACCCTGCTTTTCAAGATATCGGCATCGGCTGTAAAAAAGAAACGATATCGGTCGACCACAATTTTTTTCCTTTTTTCACTTTCTGATTCTTCCTCCTGAGTTGACCATGTGCCTCTTTAGCTGTTGTGTGAATATAGAAAGCGAGATGTTGAATCAGAGATTGTTTAAGTATAGATTCAATAGTTTAGTCAGCGTTTGTTTTGTAAGCTCCAGGCTGTATTTGAAGCTTTGTAGAAACGAGCTCTATTGAGTTACTAGCACCCTCATATGTTCTGTTCTCTAATTAAGTGACTGTTTGTTTGCTTTGTATGTACATGTTCGTTTTTTGTTCGATCAGGTGGTCACCAGGAAAACTACAAGTCCATGTGGTTCGAGCGGGAGGTCGACCCGATGACAGGAGAGCCCACGCACATCTACAAAGGAGGATACTGGGAGGCCAAGGAGCAGGGCAACTGGGACTCCTGCCCGGATATCTTCTGATCCTAATCACGCACATGCCCCATGATGCCCTCACTGTCACGTTTCCCGGAAGATAACAAACAATGCAAGCTCAGTCAGCTGCCCTTCTCTTTTCCCGTATCGTAGTATATCGAGACACGCGTTCTCTCTTTCACCAGCCGTGCTCTACTCGGTGGACAGTAAGGGACACCGAAATGATCCGGGAACGCTCTCCCGCCACATCCACTGTGTGTCTCTCTGTTCTCCTCGTGTTCACTGGATTATTAAAGTATAGGGTTCACGCTAGTGTTAGGAAAACATATCCTTTCCTCAGGCTGTGGACGTCACATCCTTAAACATCCGGGGGATATGAAGGCGTGTGTGTGTGTGTGTGTGTGTGTGTGTGTGTGTGTGTGAGAGACAGAATTAACACAGGTGTGAATGAGTTCAGAGAAGCGCTGTAGTGCTCTTTTCATTGAGCATGTTTGTGTGAGAGATGAAGTTTAAGAGCTTGCCTTGGTTTGTGGATTTTAAAGGAATGGTTTGCACAAATATGAAAGATCTGTCATTGCTTACTCGCTGCCTTATTTCTTATTTCCATTAATGTTAGTGCACAACATGTCAAGTGCTAAAATACACGATACAAGTACCATTAAAGTACTCTATACGATTTGAGGTGCTATTTCCTTCTGAATTGATACAATCGTTTTCTGTGAGGAGTTATTGTTTGAACGCCAGATACGACATGAGCCACAACTGTCAAACTGCACCATTTTTAAACTCTAATCAAATTAAATGTCAGAGCTTTGGCGGATTGGGATTATCAGTCAATTTCAATCTTTTCATTCACATTAAGCCAATGTATTTCTTGAGATATAACAAACCAAGCATATGCATCACTTTTATGGTAGTTCTAAGTCATTATTTTGGAGCTTGACAGACTATAAACTGTTCTACAGAAGAAAAAACACCATAAAAGTATAGTGAAAGTAGTCAATATGTTGTATTTCTGAATCTATACAGTAGTTTGTGCATACAATTCTCACTTGTTGGAACTGGTACAGAAATTACGACTCACAAGAACCATTTTTGAGTCGATTATTAAACTGCATTTTTGTTTTACTGTTCAAACTGTTAGCAAATAAGATTTCAGAGTGGGCAGATTTGGAAGATTGTCAATGTCAAATTCAGTCTTTTCCGTCACCATAAGCTATCATATTACTTGAAATGTTACTCACAAGTCACATGCATCACTTTCATTGTGCTTTTCTGTCATTATTTTGGTCCTTTTTGGACCTGGACCGCCTATAACCTGTTCTACAGGAAAACACACTAAAGTATCATAGTCCATGCGGTTTGTGTTGCTATATTACAAGTCTCCTAGTTTCATGCAAGGTTTTCTTTATTTGTTCAAGCTGGCAAGAATCCATGGCATGTTGGAGTCAATGACCATCAAACCACACAATTTCTTCCCAAATGAATGTCAGAGCTTCAACAGAAGAAAAGCTGTTCAGTGAATAACAATGTAAATTTCAGTCTTTTCATAATACTTGAAATACAACACAATATGTGGGCATTACTTTTATGGTGCCTTAAGTCATTGTTTTGTTTCTTTTATTCAGCTGATGAATAAAAAAATTCAACAACATGCGGGTTTGAATGACCCGAGGGCGAGTAAACAATGGCATCGTTTTCATATTTGCATGAACCGTTCCTTTAAATCCCATTCTCTCAATCCATTCTGCTTGAAATGACGAGGATGTCAGCATCATTCTGATCTTCTAACTAACACCTGCTAAAATCACTTAAAATGACCACCCAGCTGTCCAGAGCGTGTTTGTTTATAACCTCCAGAACAGCATATCTGTCGACGCTCTCGAGGGATGCAGGAGAGCCACGTAAAAGCATTAATGTAGCTGCACTGCTCGAGTTTAACTTCAGTGTTTCAAACTGACACGTCGCTGTGATGTGACACCAAAGGAACTACCCGTGTGCTGAGGTTTTCTCTTCAGTCTGGGCACAGATGCAGTGTGGTCCGCTCCTGCTCACAGGGAAAGCTGTGAAGAGAAGGATTGTGTCCACAAACTGAGGCGCTCGAGAGTGTGTGTGTGTGTGTGTGTGAGAGAGAGTGTGTTCCACTGGGCACGAGAGGTCAAGGGAGTCTCAAACCAGTGTGTGTGTGTGTGTGTGAGAGAGAGAGAGAGAGAGAGAGTGTGTGTGTGAGAGAGAGTGTGTTCCACTGGGCACGAGAGGTCAAGTGAGTCTCAAACCAGTGTGTGTGTGTGAGAGAGAGAGAGAGAGAGAGAGAGAGAGAGAGAGAGAGAAAGAGAGTGTGTTCCACTGGGCACAAGAGGTCAAGGGAGTCTCAAACCTGAGAGAGAGAGAGAGAGAGAGAGCGCGAGAGCGTGAGTGAGAGAGTGTGAGTGTGTGTGTTCAACTGAGGTCAAGGGAGTCTCAAACCAGTATGTGTGTGTGTGTGTGATCATGAGTGACGTATTTGGGGTTTGTTGTATATTCCAGTGAAACAAAAAAGAAACATCGCATTTTATTTTCAAGTGTACTTAAACACATGCGTGGGGGAAAAAGGCAAGAATACAGCAATGCAAAAACATTGCGGATATTTGTGTATATATATCAAATAACGAAGTAAAATATTCATACTATTAATACTAATTCTTCTCATGCTGACACTGACACAGTTATAATTATGATGGTAATTTTGATGTAGTTTGAGGGTTCAGCACAATTATTTTTGATTATTTTATTTGTTTTTGTCTGTTTGATATGGGAAGCGACGACGCATTCATGTTTTCTTCATAACAGAGACAGCGTTTGCTCATTGTCCTTGAATGGATTCAGACTTATGGAAATGTTATATATGTGTATATGTATCCCATCATCCTCCTGTTCCGTTAAAACAGCGGTTTCAATGTGAATTCACAGTTTTACTGCTGTTATAATAACTGCAGATGTTTGCAGTCTTTGTAAAACTTCTTTCTTCATTGATTTCTTTGACTGTCATTCTTTCTGTTTGTCCCTCTCTCGGCCTCTGATCATTGTGTTCGGGAACGGCTCTCGACTGTCGTCTTGGTGCAGATGATGGTGTAATAAAAGCTGGTTTGAAAAGGAAACGATCAAACAAACAACAGTCGTTATGAATTTTCCCCTTTGCATATTTTACATATTTTGCACTGTTCTTCGAGATTAAGGCTGAAAGGCAGTAAGTTTCGGTTTCCTGTCTTTAGCTCTGGAGGACCGCCACCCTTTTTACAGGAACCCCCCCCCACACACACACACACCCACACACACCAGATGTTTTGCTCCAAAATGTTTCATTGGCTAAATATAGATATTCAAGAAATGTGCACCCTAAGAAGTATGATTATTTAAATAGATTAATTTCAACGTGTGTATTATTCAGTAACAAAAACTCTGGCAACTTCCTTCCAAACAGCTAAAGTTTCGATTTCCCAGCTGAGAGCTTTTCTGAGGAGGTGTGTCTTGAAGGAATCAGGTTTTAAGGAAAGAGCTTGCTACAACTCACTTTAGATCAACAACCAGATCACTGCAAGAAAGGAGGATCAATCTTCACCACACAAGGTAAAAGTTAAGAGTTTTCCATAAAGACAGCACACTCGCGATGCTACAAAGTCGTTATCTTACATGGTTTTAGAGGCATTGTATTAGACACGGAAACGTCAAATATTAATTCACCCATCATTTCATGATAAAGTATGTATTTAATACATTTTCAAAATGTAAATTTGATTTATACAATTTCAAGAGGAAATTTTAATATTGCCTTTTTTAAGTGTATGCATATTGTTTAAACTCTTAATTTAGAATGACCCTCAAAGTTATAGACAAGTTTTATATATATATATATATATATATATATACCTGTGGTGTGATCTTTAGGTGACTGGTGTTTATTTTACATTTCTGTAGCAAAATAAGACCAACAAATTTTAATTAACCATTAAATTTAAAGTATAAACTTTATTAAACTATTCAGCTTTTTTCTGTTTATAATTTACATTGTATTATAATTCTACATAAAACGAAAGACTAAGAATGTTTGTATTTTATTTAATGCTTCAAAATAAAAATGTCAACATGAGCACTGAAATGAAGCAGGCAAAAAGAGTTATTTCAATACTCCAACCCTTAAATGATCCGAGATGACCAAACACCTGAGAAGAGATGATGCCAAACCCTCAGACAATATACAGAATTAACAAATGTTGCCATAAATTAAATATATTAAGTTTCTGCAATATATACATTCCTGTAAAGCTGCTTTGCAACGATTGAATCGTAAAAAGCGCTATACAAATAAACTTGAATTAAATTAAATATGGTGGAAAACATAAATGGTGACAAATTCATCATCTAAAATGCACTTTCCCTATAAACATAACTGACTGATTTTCTGCCTCGTTGTATGGTTTTACTATTATTCTAAATGTCTTCATTGTCTCTCTCTCACACAGTCGGCATCATGGTGAGCACCCTGAATGAACTGTCTCATCTGAAATACTCCGGCTTCGGTCAGCCACAGTGGCCGAGACATGGCCTGAACCTGTTGTATTGGTTTGCTCAGGACTATATCTACTTTAGAAATGGAAAAATTGTCTCCATCTATAGTCCTGAAGATGGAGACTTTGGCTTCCATGAGTATCATAACAGAATTGAAGATGATGATGATCACATTGTGCCCCGTCAGAATCTCCCGTACTATGAGGTGGGCAACCTGAACTATCCAGGAGCAAACAAACTCCCAAATTATGTCAGGGCAAATTACAGGCAGAACATTCCTGACAACAACAAGGATCGCATTATTGTGCGTCAGGATGATGACGACGATGGCAACTTCAACCGGGTGTACGTGACTGAACACAGCGACCCGAAACGATTCGACAGCAGCAAAACCTACCGAGTGAGCCAAGGCCTCCTCCTGATCATCAAGAACATGAGTCGAGAGCAGTATCTCCAAAAAATAGCCAACACTCGAGAAGATCACGCCAGACTCACACAACAGAGTCCTACCATTATTGAGACGGCACCTGACAACTCCTGGTGTACCATTCTTTGAGCCATTAAAGAGCTGCTGACATTAAACTGCTTTCATTATATCCTCGACTGTTATATACATTTTATTATTATGTAATTAGTGATGGGCAAGTTCGAATAACTGCTTCATGATGCTTTGAATCCTTTGTGAATCGGAGCAGGTAGGCCACCTGACAGTCACATGGTTACAGCTTCGCTACATCCTGCCGTTTTGAAGTGTCTGTAGTTTGAGGATGGTGTTGTGTTAAATACATTGAACGTGTGGTTGTAAATGATCCGGAGTCATTTTTACAGTATAACGCTGCAGTCCGTAACTCTTTTTGGTTAAAAATGATCCGAAATCAATTTCTGAGCAAGTACATAACCAGCCAGTGTTCAAAACTATCTCCTTGCTTTAGCCGATTCACAGCGGCTAGCTTATAATAATGTTTTCTAATTTGAGTGGTACAGGTAGGTTTTTGCTGGAAATTTGAGCATGGCACTGCATCATAACGTCACGTCAGTAAACATAAAGTTGTCCCGGCTAGTATCGCACGTGAGGAGCTGGAATAATTAATATAATAGATCATTTTGATGACGGATTGTAATCCAGAAAGGATTGTGTTTACAGGGGTGCAGCTATGGTTTACAGGTCCCCTGAACATCATATTGTGCTCCGGGCCCGTCTCCCTCGCCAGGCCCTTGGAATCGTCCTAACCTTCCCCCCGTTACGGCGCCCATGCGTGTTTATGAAACACAAATTAGGTTCTATTCCAGTTTTAAAGGTGCATCTGATTACAGATAGCATACGTGGGATTACACAATATTTTATTTTAAAGAGAAGCAGTTCGAACGAAGAATAATTTGCCTTTTGGGTTAAAAGAATTTCTTCATGAAGTTTGAATGGTATGACAATTAGAGATTAGACTCTACAGAAATGTGTTGTTGTTAACATTAACAATTTGACAAAAAGTATAACAATAATAGTAATTTGCACGATTTGAAGTAATAAGTGATCGTTAGATTTTTAATTACCATTGGTAGCAATTGCAATGCTCTTTTCCTCAGTTGGTCAGAACAAAAGTGGCAGACTTGTTACTTGTTCAGATGACAATATCCGGTCAAAATTCTCATTTGGGTCATATTCCTAGACGTAGGTTAGAATCTGTGATGCCTAAGTACAGAATCAAACACATACTCCTCAAAACATTGGATTCATCTTCTGGAGCCGTGCCGGTGCACAACCCATGCAAAGATGATCATTTACCAAATAACTGCAATTGCAGGTTTCAAACAGAGATGTCGACAAAGAGGCAAAACTTACGGACTGCAGCTTTAAGTTAATACGTTTATTAGAATGCATTTTCATGACTTTAACCAGCAGATGCAGAGGCTCCAGTGATTCGATTCATTTGTGAATTGTTTGATTGAATCGACGTGTCAGTAAGCATCGCTTCTCCCATCACTGTTATAAATGTTATGTAAAATCACAAATTATGATTCATTTACTACTTTCATTTTATTTCCATTAAATGCATGGTTTCTCTGGCTTGGTTTGAAATAAAAATGAATTTGGATATTCAAACTGTTCTTTTTTGTTTGTGCAAATACATTTATTTTAGTAGCCTAATATCAGATGCCCTTCGAAAGCATGTGAGGGAGACTGGAGGTGGTTCACTCAATTTCAATCCTTAAGTATTTCTGTCAGACATGTTTTGATGAAACAAGATGGTGTTAAAAGGGAAGCAACAAACGGAAACGATTATTCCACAATTATTCAGTTTTTCTGCTATAAATGTCTGGCATAAAGCAGCATCAGTTTTTGGTAGCAGATATTTCTCCACCCACAAAAGCCTTTATCAGTGTATGACACTTCTGCAGAATAAGGTGAACTCGTGATTTGTATTGCTTTATTAGTTACACAAGCAGGTTTAGAGCGTCTATATAGCAGTATCTTTGCCCTCACACAAGACACTGTGTAAGCTGCTGCACACGAGGAACTGCTGGATGCAATACTTCATTACCAGATACACGGTAAGAGCACTGTCCCAGTTATTTATTTAATCATTTAATCAAATTAGCTGAATATGACAACCAATCTTGACATCCTTGCTTTTTACTCCAACTGCAGATTAACACTTCATCTTACTGCATGATTCTTAGAGGATCGGTTTTCTATTGCTAGGCCTAGAGATTTCTGATCATATTTCTGTGTAGGTCAATGCATGCAGAGCGTCAGTTTAAGACCCAACAGACTTTATTCTGCTGATATTGAGAGAAAATAGTCTGAATGGATTGTAACATGTCAAAAAGTGAGCAGATACTACTACATTTTTTTGTTTTGTTATCTGAAAACCCCATCAAATAAGACTACAAATATTTATCTGTAGAAGTGACTAACAGGCTTTCCAGTTCTGCAGAGCTATCCAATGAGGAAATGAGCTGATTTCATTGAATTTTGGCTGCTTTCGGGGCTTATGTTCTGTCTTAATTTTGCTTTTTTTCTGTAACTGTATGTATGCTGTTAAAAATATACCTTTGCATTACATATGCACTTTTGTTTGAGTAAAATCAGTCTGTTTTTTTACTTTTTCAGCATAACCGTCATGGATTACGTCAGGATCATGGTGAGAACCCTGAATGATTTGTCTGATCTGACAGAGACCAGGTTTGGTCGGCCGCCTCCCAGACACGGTCTGAACTTGTTGTGGTGGTTTGCTCATTATTGTGTTCAGATTGATTTCAATGGCCGTATGATTGCAAAGTGCAACCCTAAAAATGAAGAATTTGGCTTTCATCGGTTTTATAATAGGGACGGACTGCTTCCTTACAGTAACCTGCTGTACTATGAGGTGGGAAACCTGTACAGTGCTAATTCACTGCCTTATTATGTGACTGAGCAATTACACTGGATATTCAGACAACAGCAACAAAGATCGAATCATTGCTTCCTTTGACCCAAGGCGGAGAAGATTTATGAATGTTTATGTGACACAGCACTCAGATCAGGTGAACTTTGACCAGAATCACACCTACCGCATTAGCATTGATCTTCTGAAGGACATTCAAGACTTGAGCCGTAAAGACTTCCTCAGAGGACGCACGAATCGTTCTGAACATATTTCCATAAACATACCTCAGTCAGTGCAACACAACCAGACAAACACCAGTCAGAGAGAGAAATGCTGCTGGGCGCTGCTGTGCTGCAGTCTGCTGATCCTGATGCTCACTATTGCTGCTACTGTCTATTTATTGCTGAAAATGGAAATATAGTTTCATTGCTATTCTAGCTAATTTTGAAACTGCATGCTGCTGCTTGTTTTCTTTGAGTCAGAAATTGAACACATTAACATGTTTATTATTATGTTGAATAATATGCAATGTTGAGCATTGTATATTTATCACAGCATTCGTGTTAATTTTATGACATAATTTCTGTCTTCATATTTTTTTGTGCTTATTCTTTGAAATATACAGAGACTGGATTGCCTTAGAATTAAAACTCCAAAAACAATTGACTTGCGTTTGTGCAATTTAGTTTTTTAACAATGGGAATTTGTATTTTACTTTGCCATAACTGCCAACAATATTTTAATGTCATTAACTATAAATCCTTAAAATAAATGTAATACACCGCTTCTGTTTTCTTCATAGTCAGCTGCTCTCTCTCTCTTCTTGTTCAGCTTTGGATGAACTAAGGTGTTTATTATACACTCACCTCTCACTCAAATACATCAGTTATACATATTAACCTCTGCGCAGTGTAGATTAATGCACAAAACTCTTCTTTACTCTTGGGGCATGCTGTCACAAAAGGCCAGTTGAATTGACCCTTCGCAGGGAGTTTGATTGACAGGCAATCTGACCAATCATAACGCTGAATCGGCTGTTTTTGTATGAGAAACAAACCAGACCTGAGAGCAGAGTAACATCGGTGGACTTGAAAAATGGTGTGTACTGATGTCACGGTTGAAACAAGATACCTTCTGATGTTCCATTCATGTTTATTTCATGCTATAACTAGTAAAGAGGAAGAGATGATAGGTTCACGTCCCGCTTGAACTGAGGCGCCACAGCGATTTTAGTGTTAAAAGTGAAGAAACAATTACTCCACTTAAGACATAACTGCCTGTCAGTTTCTCTGCTGTAAATATCTGTCATGAAGCAGCACCAGTTTCTTTTTCTCCACCCACAAAAGCCATTATCAGAGTGTGAACACTCGCATCACTTCTGCAGAATAAGATGGATTCATTTTATGTGTTCATACAGCTGATTTTTATTGCTTTATTAGTTACAAAGTCAGGTTAGGAGCATCTATATAGCAGTATTTTTGACCTCACACAAGACACTGTAAAAGTTACTACATACGAGGAACTGCGTGACACAACAGTTCATTACCAGCTATGTGGTAAGAGCACTGAAGTGTCCCAGCTGTTTATTTAGTTGTAAAAAATAATATATGAATTAGTATCAAAATAGCTGGAATACAACAGTCGATTTTGACTTCCTTGCTTTTACTTAAACTTTTACCCCAACTGCAGATTAACCCTTCATTACTGCAAGATTCTTCGAGGACCAGTCTTTGTAGTGCTACAGAGATCTTTCTGATTGTATTTCTGTGTAAGTGATCAATGCATGCAGACAGACAGTCCACGACCATACAGAGTTTATTCTGCTGATATTGAGAGGATATTTTAACACATCAAAAAGTGAGCTGATATTACTACACTTTTATTGATAGCTGAAACCCCATCAAATGAGCCTATACAGTACACTGTAAACAATTATCGTGATTTTAACGGTAAAAGACTGTAAAAATGCCACAGTAAAAAACTGATAAATGATTAACAGTAAGTTCCTTACTATATACAGTGAATAACTGTAATAGATCTAATCTTTGTTTTTGAGAAAGTAGTCTCAGAGTCGACACTCATAGACTGTGTCTGAAACCACACCGTACACCCTCATTCACTAGTCCCTACATTAGATCACTATATAGTCCACTAGACACAGTGATTGAGAACATATGAGTGAATTCAGACACTGATGACCAACACAATCACTGAAGGAAAGAACCAGAAACAAAACTACTACTGACGTACAGCCACGGCCTTAAATGAAATCAACTGAAATACAAGAGCAGAGGACGATTAAACAACTCCACAAACAGCATCACCAGCTCCACTTATTACTAACCAGACTTCATTTCTGTCACATATCTATGAATTAACAGAGATGTATATTTTATTTCAAATGTTTTGTTTGACCTCATCATTTTGGTGATTGGTGTTTGCTATAGTAATGCTCTTGACTCTTTAGTGTTAGTTTTATTTGGACTGTTATAACTGTTTGTGACGCACATTTATTATAACAAGAAAAGCCAAGAGAAATTATATTTAAGTAGTTTCACATTAACTGTTGATGGTCATCATCAACTAATGATCTGATTCAGTGATTTCATTTAGGGTCAAAAGACATGGGAGATAAGTAATTCATTTCATATTGTATATGGTAGTAACGTTACTCTACAAGAGAAGCTGACAAACTATTATGAAGGAATTAAAAATATTTTATGCACAAAGTCTTTAAAGTTGCAGCACCATTTAGACAAACACAGACTCAGCATCAAGATTCAGCACATGAACCTCAACATTGGTGACTATCAATAATTAATAAACAATTAATGTCGCAAAGCATGCGGGGTGACAGTACAAAACTCCCAGCATGCATTGCGGTATGAATAAATTATGCAGCTGAATGTTCTTACTATTTTTCTATATGCTTTTATTTTGGTGTTGTTTTGGTTGTGACTTTTCAGTAGACTGTTTTGTGATGTTTAGAGTTAAACCGAATTTTAGATTTTTATTTAAAAAATATATAATTTTTGATTGTCACCAATTTTGAGATTCATACGCTGATTGTTGATTTCTGTGTGTGTTTAAGTTCTGCCGTAGTTCAATACATTTATTTGTGCATATTGTGTTTAGAAGTGTTTCACAATATTTGATTGCTGTAGTATCAGTGGTGCCGCTTAAGTGTAACAAATCACATATTTAATAACAGATTAAACATTGGGTAAGATCAGTGAATTAGACTAGATTACCATGGTTTTGACATCAGATCATAGATTATTTGGGCTTTTCTTGCTTTAAAAACTGTACTTACAAAACACAGCTACTTAAAGCAACCAAAGAAAAACTAACTTTAAAACGTGAAGGTTCAAGAGCTCAAATAAAGCAACCCCTGATCGCCAATATGCTGACTTCAAATGAAAGCACAACACCTAAAATCTCAATAAGAGCTTTTGTACACATATGACAGAAATAAAGTCAAAGTGGTTTGTAATAAGAAGCTGGTGATGCTGTTTGTGGAGATGTTTAATCACTCTCTTCTGAGATCTTCTGAGATTTAATGTGTTTTATTTCAGTTGATTTGAACTTTGGCTTTGGCTGTAAGTCTTGTTTCTCTTTCCTTCAGTGATTCTGCTTGTCAACAGCAGGTGTTCATCACTAAAGCTCAATCCTCATTTAATTAGTCACTTCATTCTCTCATTAACTTCAGTGTTACTTCAACACTCGCTAGTGTGGACACAAATAAGCGCTCTTTAAAACTGAGGAATTTGCTGTTGGATTAAAGGGGTTAAATGTGTGAGATGAAAAAAACACTCTGTGAAACGTAATTTTAACAGAAATATACCGTCAATTTAATTTACGGAAGCAAACTGTAAAAAAAAAAAAAAACAGTAGATTACTGGTAAAATCAAGGGGAAAAAATGCAAAATACTGTAATACTGTATTGTGTTTTGTGGGTCACCATTGTGCTGGAGAGTAGAGCCTGTGTTTAAGTCAAGCACGGACAGAGAAACACTGATGTTATGCTGCGTGCTGCTTTATTTAAAGACAGTAACTGTGTAGTTACTGATGCAGTGAGAATCTCTTCGTTAATTTTAATCACACGTGTGTGCTGCTGTTATCTGCAAGAGATTTCTGTTGAATTGAAGCTTTTAATGACTTTGCATAATTCAGTAGGTTTTTCTTCATGGATTTAAGAATAATTGTTCTCAATATCCTACTTAACATTATAAATGTTACTTTAGAAACAAATGGCAGTTGGATAATTTAAGTGCAGTCAGTTTCTGAAAATAAAATGATTTAACTGAAAGGTTTGTATATTAACGTTGTATCAGTTAATGAAAAATGGGTTTTCACTGTAAATTTAAACAGTTCTGTAAATCCTTAAAAGTTGCTACCGTATTTTTCACGGTAAAATTCTGGCAACCACAGCTGCCGGTATTTTACCGTAAATTTAACAGATTATTTTTTACAGTGTATATTTAAAAAATTAATATTCAAAGGGCAGCAGATCTGAATTAAATATTTTGCATAACACGCTTTCCGATTTTGCACAGTTCCAATGTGTTCCAATGTGTTATGTTCCTTCTCAATTTTGCATTTTTGCCGTTTTTCTGTAACTACATTTTATATTAAAAATATATACCATTATTTGCATTACATGCACATTTGTTTGAGTAAAACTAAATCTGTTCTTTGAATTTTTTCCCAACAGGATTGTCAGTATCATGGTGGGAACCCTGAATGATTTGTCTGATCTGAGAGAGACCAGGTTTGGTCGACCGCGTCCCAGACACGGTCTGAACTTGTTGTGGTGGTTTGCTCATAAATGCGTTGAGATTGACTCTAATGGTCAGATGATTGCACAGTGCAACCCTGAATATGGAGATTTTGACTTTGATCTATTCTATAATGGGAAATACTTCTTCTTAAATCTAACCTACCATACCTGAACACCCCTGATTCACTGCCTGATTATGACACTGAGAATTACTAAGTGTAAGTGTATTTACTTGTGTCAGTAGTGTTTAGTGCAGTTGTTGTTGCCAGGGAACGCTTGTTTTGTTTACTGTGTGGAGACGTTACTTTTGGTCATGTATTGTATCGCGTCTCTTGTCAGTGTCTGCGCTTGCTTGGCCATTTATTGTGATTAATAGGAAAGTGTGTTCAGCTGAATTGGAGTAGTATTTTGTTAGATGGGTAGAAGACCTCCTCGTGAGAAGACCGAAGTGTGTAAAGACCATCGACTCCACCGGGAAGGGACACTGTCAAAGGATTTATCTATTTATCCTCTTTCTTACTGCTAGTTTCACTTCTGTTTTAGTTTTTATAACCAATTCTTACTATGTGTAAGTTGTTGTTTGTTAGCATGTGTGTTTGATAGTGTTCTTTTTTAGGATTACTGATAAACTACTGCCGTTTTGATTGATCTATTTTAATTTTAGATAAATTATTAATTTATTATGTCTTTATAGGTATTTTCTTTAGTTTTATTTTTAAAAAATTGAGTTATTTTAGTAACGTTACTTCAACATACTACATGGAAATGAAATAATATATATATATCTTTATACTTATACCTTTTGTCGTTTTAATATTTTGAATTGTTTTTAGCTTTATTTTTAGTTTTAATTTAAATGTTTAGTTTTGAAACGTTGTTGTATGCATGTGTCATTTTATGCAATCCTGTGTATATATAGTATTTATAGAGTTTGAACTAATAGTTTGTTACTTTTTCTCAATTGTAAGTCGCTTTGGATAAAAGCGTCTGCTAAATGACTAAAAAGTAAAAGTAAAGTAAATTACTCTGGATATTCAGACAACAGCAACACAGATCGCATCACTGTTTCCTTTGACCGAAGGCGGAGAAGATTTGAGAAGATGTCTGTGACACAGCACTCAGATCAGACACACTTTGACCAGAATCAGGCCTACCGCATTAGCATTGATCTACTGAAGAACATTCAAGAGTTAAGCCTGAAAAAATTCCTCAGAGAAACTATGAATGCTTCTTATCAGATTTCTTACCAAATGCATTCCATCTCCAGCTCGGTCTGTAAAAAGTGAACCCTGCCAGAGTCAAGAGTCTAAATGCAAAATGCTGCAAAGAGCTGTTTTGCATGTTTTTGTTCATTTTCATTGTTTTCTTCTTGCTTTTAATAATGGAAATATAGTTTCCATGCTGTTTGTTTTTCATTTTGATGCTGTGTATTGAAGCTCCATTTGTACAATTGAAAGGGTCTGCTAAATGATTAACTGTATAATCTGATGTATGTTAATATAATTATAAATAGATGTTCATCGTTCTATAAATGTGAGATATAATGTTAAGCTTTGCATGTTTATCACTGGATTCTTTTAAGGATTTATTACAATGATGTAGATCAATATTCCAGACCAAGGGAGACAAAAGATAAAACTATCATTTAAAAAGCAGAGATAATATATCATAAGCTATAAATGAGTGAGACATTATAGTTTGATATGAAGTTCGTGTAAATCTCATTATGCTCTGATGTGTTTCTGCAAGTTTCGCTTTCCATGAGTTTCTATTCATCAAAACAGAAAGAGATACACACGAATAACCTGTAGGAGAACTATTGTTTACTCAGGTTCCTGTCATGAGTTCAGTGACATCAGCAAACATGCTGTCGTGCCATATGAATAAAGCAGTCAGTGCCAAAGACCTAGAGGGACTTCTGCAAGGTAAGAGGTATCATTTTTAATGCTCATATATATATTAGGGGTGTAACGATACGCGTATTCGTATTGAACCGTTCGGTACGAGGCTTTCGGTTCGGTACGCATTACAAGCCGAACGATTCGTTGGACTATTCCTATTATTTTTGGAAAATAAAAGAGCTTAAAGTGTGTCTGCTCAACAACGCAGCCCGCTCCAACGCGTCTGCTCCATACAGCGTCGCAGAGCCGCGGCAGACTGTAGCGCGTGAAGAGAGACGCGTTCAGTGCGAGCGGTTCTGGTGAAGAGCATGTTGTCTGTCAGCACGAGCGCGAAGGTACACGCATGCGAATATCGAGGAACTGATAGCGGACGGAGGATTTGGGTTTCACGCTAAAGTAAAGTAAAAGTCCGTTTCTTAAAAGCAGAGGGTGAACATGTTGATGTTCTTGTGGAGAAAATGCAAGCACGGTCACCGACAGCCAGTTTAGTTTTACTTGTCTTTTTGTTTTCATTTTAAAAAGCTTATCTTTGCTGTATACCTGATTTTAAGGCTTTCTTTTACTTTTTTTTTTTTTTTAGAATGACAAAGATTGCATCTTTTGTTGTAGGCTAGTCTTAAAAAGTGAAAGGTGAGAAGATGTAGGCTAAGCAAAACAGACAATTATATTTTCTTGTAAAACGTGACTAAAGATCGCGAATTCAAAAGCAACTGAAGTCCGGCTAATAATATAACAAAAGAGGAATTCCCCTTCACAAATCATAAATAATACTAATGACGAAAAAGAACTTTCGTTACCATATAACTATAAACTATGATAAAAGTGCATCAGCATGCATTGATTTATCCCATGTTGTAGCAAACAATACATAATAATAATATAATTGCGATTAAATTATGTGTTCTTGCGACCAAATGAGAAAGTTAGACACAAAAGTGCGACCAGTGGGAAGAATGAGTCTAGAACCCTGATTTGGCATTTTAAAATAAATGTATGCCTGTTACATTCTTATTGTTATTAGGCCTATTGTTGTTATTAAGTTACTTTTATTATTAAATTAATACAATTAATTTGCCCCGGAATAATTACCACATAACTGACGTAGGCTACTGCGAGATTTATTCCTCAATTAAAATGTTTTTTAAATGTCTTTTAAAACAGGTCTATTAGGCTATAGGCTACCTACAATGAATTATAGTCCTATAATTAAAATATTAACACTGCAGTCATTAATAAAGATCAATTAAATAGAAAGCTTTTATTTCAAGCACCGACTTTCAAAAACAACCTGTTTAACACGAAATACGTTTCTTCTTCTTTTTTTTTTGTATTTACAGTGATACAGGGGCGTTTTTTGGCATGGGCGAACAGGTGTCTAGGCACCACTCAACCCACGCAATTGCATGGGGCCCCACGGTCCAGGGGGCCCCCGCGGAACGCCGTTTATACCGATGGGAATTAAGAACCAGCATTTTTTGGGGCCTGTGCGTAATTGGCTCAATACCGGACAACCGATAAGCTTGAGGAAAACAATACTGTTATCCATACGTGCGTTGTTTTATCTCCGTACTTCTGTGTTAATGGCGAATTAAAAGCTGTTGTCATAAACCGATCTCAAGCTGTCCTCTGTCAGAGGTTTGGCACGACATGTAGCGGCACGGTCTCAAACTCTGTCCGGCGCGTTTACAATAATTATAATGCTGACGGTGAGGTACAATTCATATTTCTTTATTAAATAACTTTCAAAATAATTTGAAAACTTTCTGAGGCGTAAATTTACAAACAGCACGAGTTCTCTCCGCGAGCTCTCTGTCTTCTCCTCTCAAAATGCGCAAATGGCTTCATATCACCACATCATGTCTGCACTATAAACGAGCTGCACACTGCACGACTGACACAGGAATTGTCACAGTTTACATGCATCATCACTAAAGTTTATAATTTGCATTTCTTTTTTAAGTTTGCCAGTATTTAAACCATTCAGCACTCGTGCGCTCTCCAGTGTGCACTCTCAACAATTGTCCCATTGTAAAATTACACAGCATGATCAAACATAATTACTTTTTTTTTGGGGGGGGGGGGGGGGGGGTCTAAAAATTCCCCCCTCCACCACTTAAATTACAAAAATCCTCCCTCCCACAAGAGTCACCTAAGAGGGGAATTCACCCCATTTTCAAAAGTGAAACTCAGGACTGAATGAATGTCTGTAAAAATCCTGATTGGAGATTCACTATAAATAAGTCTGTGTTAAAGAAGCTTTTTTTTATCATGTAGATAAAACTGAGATAAAAAAAAGTTCCTCTAAAACATAGAGGGACACTCATTTAGGTGAAATCCCACCCGCCCCCTGAGAAAGTCAATATTTTAATTTTCTTTAATAAAAATAACTAGATGCCAGAATTCTCTATTACGTTATGTTCTGCTCATGTGCACACGATGTTCAAATATGTTGTGCTATGGTATGCTGAGGAAATCTCTGAGGAAAACTTGACATTTTCAACATCTTTTTACTTTATTTAGTTTCGCACCAAATTATAGAGAGTAGTATGGATAACTATCGTATCAGTATCGATTTAAATGTAAACGATACCCATCCCTACACCAGAATCGATCGCAAAATCTACCGAGGGGGACCCCTCTGGGAACACTTGCTGAGGTCCCCCAAAACAATAAACACGTCCCTGGGCGAACCAGCATTTTTTGCCCCTGGGCCGGCATTTTTTCATGACACGTGGGTGCACAAGCACTTGAAAAAAAAAAATAATCTGCGCCGCTAAGCGGTTTTCTATTATCTATAACTGTGTGGGGAATTGGCAAATTAGTCCCTGCTTACTGAGAAGGTGCCGTGCACAGAAGCTGTGTGAGAAGTGGAAAGTGGAGGGGGCACGGCATTGCCAGATTGGGCGGTTTTGAATTTGATTGTGGTGGGTAAATATTGGCTTGGGCAGGTGGACAAAATTTGGGATAGTTTGGGGTCAGTTTGGCGGTTTTCAAACATATAAATTATATAGGCTAATTGGTTAACATACAAGCCCAAGTGTGCATATACTGCCTCCAATCAGTCATCACGACGTTACTAAACGCGCGCGCACACACACACACCCACACACACACACACACACGATTGGTGCTGATGTTGATGCACCACACTGCACTTCGAAGGGCACTCAGATTTGGACACTAGAGAGCTTGTGCAGCTAATCAAGAACTTCCCTCACCTGCCATCAAAATCCATGAGCCTCCTTGAGCGTATCACTTTTATGCATGATCGGAGATCTACCACAACTTTTGGACGGCTCTCAGGAGGATTGCACTTAGTCTGCCAGTCACTGTGACTCAAGCAGAGAGCAGCTTTTCAAAACTAAAGTTGATCAAGACGTACCTGAGGTCAACCATGTCTCAGAAATGGCTCACTGGCTCACAGAGGTGGCTCTCGCCCGGAGAGTAATTCAATGTAGAACCGCCACTGACAAGATACATATTAAAATAAATGAAAACAGCTATAGGCTATACCGTTATCAGCATGTTGAAGTAGATTCGTCTCTCTTTGTCTCTGAGAGAGTAAGCGGCGTCAGGTGCAGAAAGCTCCGTCATTACTCCGTCATTACTCCGTCATTACTCCGTCATTACATGTTTACTTTCACTTTCTGCTTATAGTGAAATTACTGATTAAGATGTTCACCAGCATAAATCTTGAGCAAAGTTTGCATGTGTGCAAACCCATATCCATTGGCTCACCTTCGTGGTTTAAAACATAAATATTTCCAACATTATTATAACCAATTCCCCCCCGTATCGAAAAAGGAACCGAACCGTGACACCACTGTGTGGTATCGAACCGAACCGTGAATTTTGTAAACCGTTACACCCCTAATACCCCTAATATATATATTTGAGCTATTTAGAATATTTAATCTATATTTTATTTGTATATTATTCTTAATATTTTATAATATTGTTGTTCTCTGCTCTTGTTACATTCTGATTGTACATATTTTTGCCACTTGTATTGATATAAAGTATATTTATACTCTAAATATATATAATTTAACTAATGATATATATATATAAATATATATATATATATACACACACATTTTATTGATTCTGAACCATGTTTTTACTTTGATTGAATTACAGATTAAACCTTCATCTGAATATCTGCAGTTATCCTAGATCAGATTTTATCGGTTTTGTGGAAGTTATCAGGTGTCTGTAGTTCCTTTTGAGCCTGCCGTTTGGTTTTGGTGAGTCTAGGACAAAACAGACTTTAATGTGGTGCTTTTGAGAGAAAATACATCTGCTGAATAGATTCAAGAGTCAAATTAATAGATTCAAAAACTGAGCTGAGAGTACTATACTCTTATTGGTATCTGAAAACACCACCAAATTAGTCCTGATATTTAATAAATGAACATGTGTAACAACAGGTGTTCAATTTCTGCAGATTTAACTAATGATGAAAATAACTGATTTAAATGAAGAACTGATTCATGTTCCTTCTTGGTTTTACATTTAGCAGTTTTCCGTAATTGTACTTTTATATTAAAAAACAATATTGTAACATTTATTGCATTAAATGTGCACTTCTTTTCAACAGGATTGTCAGTATCATGGTGGGAACCCTGAATAAACTGTCCAAGCTGAGAGAGACCAAGTATGGTCGGCCGCCTCCCAGACACGGTCTGAACTTGTTGTGGTGGTTTGCTCATGCTTGTGTTCAGATTGACTCTAATGATCAGATGATTGCAAAGTGCAACCCTGCAAATGGAGCATTTGGCTTTCATCGGTTCTTTAATTGGGATTACCTTCTTCCTAAAATTAATCTACCATACTATGAGGTGGGCAACTTGAACACCCCTGATTCCCTGCCTTATTATGTGATTGAGTATCACTCTGGACATTCAGACAACAGCAACAAAGATCGCATCATTGTTTCTTATAACTCAAGGCAGAGAAGGTTTATGAATGTTTATGTGACACAGCACTCAGATCCAGAAACACTTTGACCAGAATCACACCTACTGCATTAGTCTTGATCTTCTGAAGGACATTCAAGAGTTAAGCCGTGAAGACTTCCTCAGCGGACGCACGAATCGTCCTGAACATATATCCATAAACATACCTCAGCCATTGCCGACAAACACCCGTCAGAGTATTAGAAATGAATTCAAACAGGACATTCGACACTCGAGTCGTGAAGACTTCCACAGAGGACGCACGAATCGTCCTGAACATGTATCCATAAGCATGCCTCAGTCAGAGCAGCACAGCCAGACACACACCTGTACGGGTTGGAAATGCTGCTGTGCTATGACTTGCTGTGGTCTGATGGTGCTGCTCATTGCTGCTGCTGCTATATATATTTGGTTGAACAAAAAATAGTTTTCATCTGCCGCTGTTTGTTGTTCTTGATAGTTTTGAAAATTGCAGTTTGTTTCCTTTGAGTCAGTTGCTTATTTAAATGAGCTTTGACACATTTATTAACACATCTTTATTATTATGTAGTGTGATGTTCATTGCAATGATTGTAAATACATTTGAAGATTTCAAGACTTTGGGTGTCACATCACATACTAATCATTGTTTTGATTTATAGTAATTTCTGTACTTTTTGTGCTTATTCTTTGAAATGTATTCTTTGAATTATCTTGTGTAGAACTAAAAATCCAAAAACCACCTGACTTGTGTTTGTGTGATTCTTTATTTTATTTAACAGTGTAAACTTGTCCATTAACTTTGGCATAAGTGTCAACAATATTTGATTCCATTAACTATACATCTTAATAAATTATAGACCTAATACCTTTTAATATATTATATTATTCCAATTTGATATGAAATACATTAAATTTGAATATAAGGCATTATACAATTCAGCCATTTATGTTTCTCTTTCCACACTGATGAGTTTCTGTTCATCACCACGGCTACACACACATGATTCGGTCTAAATTTTCATTTTATGTTACTCAATTACATAACAATTTTCCATCCATTTAGGTTATATAGTTTTTACATTAACGAATCAGTAAACTTTATGTGTTTCATATGCATCAGTCATACGTGAATGAAACAGGTAAGATTTATGTAATAGTTCACAGCAAAGTCCCCACACTGCTCAGTGTTCATGTGTTTCCACACTACAGAGTATTAAAATAGAATTGAAGCAGGGTTGGAGTTAAGGAGATAATTATGTAATGATTGATCATTAATGATCATTAATCTCAAGACAACATGAGAGTAGCCCGCCCCGAACACAATGCACTCTTCGCTTACCGAAAACGCTTGGAGGTCCCCGACCCTTTTGATGGAAGTGAGCGCGGTCAGGAGCGCTGTCTTAGCAGACAGGAATTTCAGCTCGACTGAGTCCAGCGGCTCAAAGGGGCCCCTCTGAAGTCCAGCCAGGGCGATAGAGAGGTCCCAAGAGGGCACAAGGGGTGACCTGGAGGGATTCATCCTCCTGGCACCCTTCAGGAACCTCACGATGAGATCATGCTTTCCCAGGGACCGGCCATCCACTGCATCTTGGTGGGCCACATACACTTTCAAGGTGGAGGGTGACAGCCTACACTCCAACCTTTCTTGCAGGAAAGAAAGCACTACTCCAATCGTGCATCTTCGGGGGTCTTCTCGGCAAGAAGAACACCAGGTCGCGAACAGACTCCACTTCAGTGCGTAGGTTTGCCTAGTTGAAGGAGCACTTGCCTGAGTGATGGTCTCTACTACTGCCGGTGGTAGACCGCTCAAGTCTGCCATGTCCCGTCCAGGAGCCACACATGGAGGTTCCACAGATCTGGACACGGGTGCCAAATGGTGCCGAGCCCCTGAGAAAGGAGGTCCTTCCTCAGAGGAATGCGCCAGGGAGGTGCTGTCGCGAGGGAAATTAGTTCGGGAAACCAGGTCCGGGTGAGCCAATGCGGTGCAACCAGCAGGGCTTGCTCCTCGTCCTCCCTGAGCTTGCACAGTGTCTGTGCGAGTAGGCTCAATGGGGGAAATGCATACTTGTGTGAAGCAGTGGGAGGACTCGTGGGAAGCGAACAGGTCCACCTGAGCTTCCCCGAATCGACTCCAGATCAGCCGGATCGTCTCGGGATAGAGTTGCCATTCTCTGGGGAACGTAAGCTTCCCCGGGATTTGGACAGCGCGCAGTCACTTGAACTGCGTGTGACTCCAGAGCAGGAGATGGCGGGCGAGCTGTGACATGCGGTGTGATCGTATACCTCCCAACCGGTTGATGTACGAGACAGCCGCAGTGTTGTCCGTGCGGACTAGCACGTGCTTGCCCAACAGCAATGGCCGGAACTGCCGTAAGGCTAGATGCACTGCCCACAGTTCTGGGCAATTGATGTGCCAAAGCAGTCGGGGGCCCTGTCAAGAGCCCCGAGGCTGCCTGCCCATTGCATGTAGCACCCCAGCCCATGCTGGAGGCATCTATTGTGACAACAGTATGCTGGTACACTTGTTCTAGGGGCACCCTGGCCCGTAGAAAGGCAAGGTTCGTCCAGGGGCTGAGGGAATGGCGACACTGCTGGGTGATGCTCACTCGAAGTGTCCCGCGGCACCATGCCCACCTCGGGACTTGGGAGTGTATCCAGTGCTGAAGTGGTCTCATATGAAGCAACCCGAGCGGCGTGACTGCAGCTGTGGATGCCATATGCCGAGCCATTGCTCTTTCTTTGATAATTCTTTGAGAATTTAGAATTGAGGCTCGACGCGCCGGGCTAGGTGTCGATTCAGCCTGGGGCGGAGCAGCTCTGGAGGACGCAGGAGGGCGTCACGCCAGGGCAGGATGTGCTGGATCGCCTCGGTCTGCTGCTGTACCGCCAAGAACTGCTGGGCAAAGCCCTCGACGGTGTCGCCGAACAGCCCCCCCTGGGAGATGGGGGCGTCAAGAAAGCGTGCCTTGTCGACGTCCTTCATCTCTGCCAGGTTGAGCCAGAGATGGTGCTCCTGGACCACCAAGGTGGACATCGCTTTCCCGAGGGACCGCGCTGTGACTTTCGTCGCTCGTAGAACGAAGTTAGTAGCCGTGCGCAGCTCCTGCATCAACCCCGGGTCGGTACTACCCTCGTGCACCTGTTTGAGTGCCTTGGCTTGGTGAACCTGCAGGATAGCCACGGCGTGCAGGGCAGAGGCTGCCTGGCCCGCAGCACTATATGCTTTAGCCACGAGAGCGGCTGTTAGCTTACAGGCTTTGGACATAAGCAGCGGGGCAGAAATTAATGTAAACTATTGTAAAAAATTAAATAATGAATGTTCATTGAATTTATACAGTGAAGACTATTTGTACATTTTCTTTATAGAATAGAATATTTATTATTCAGTGCTTCAAGTTTTTCAAGTAGGTCGATTTCTTGTGATCATTAGAACCCATTGGCTCTCGATTAGGACTTGTTCTTGCTCTTATGAAAAAGTACCATTCTTAACTGTAGCATTTGTTATAATAAGGCTAGCCTATTAATCATTACCAAGCCAATCATTACTTTTTTATGAATTTATATTGCATTTGTTATGAGAAACAACAGCCTTTAGAAACAACAGCTACGACAGGCCACGGTTGTAACAAATCTTTAGGGAAAATCTATTATAAAATCTACAAGTTAGTCAAAATTTACCACAATAAATAAGCCTATATAATAAAAGGTGATGAATTATAGTAAAGGTGGTCATGAGTAGTTTAAAAATATTTTAATATTATGTTAGTGCTGGTGCAAGATTGTTTTCTCCTCTTTTCATCAGTCTTTTTACTTTGTGCCTTTTTTATAATGTTCGACTTCCTCCATAACATTTTGGCAGTTTCTGAATAGAATTAAAACTGATTCTTCTCATGCTGACACTGACAGCTAGTTATAATTATGATGGTAATTTTGATGTAGTTTGAGGGTTCAGCACAATTATTTTTGATTATTTTATTTGTTTTTGTCTGTTTGATATGGGAAGCGACGACGCATTCGTGTTTTCTTCATAACAGAGACAGCGTTTGCTCATTGTCCTTGAATGGATTCAGACTTATGGAAATGTTATATATGTGTAAATGTATCCCATCATCCTCCTGTTCCGTTAAAACCGCGGTTTCAATGTGAATTCACAGTTTTACTGCTGTTATAATAACTGCAGATGTTTGCAGTCTTTGTAAAACTTCTTTCTTCATTGATTTCTTTGACTGTCATTATTTCTGTTTGTCCCTCTCTCGGCCTCTGATCATTGTGTTCGGGAACGGCTCTCGACTGTCGTCATGGTGCAGATGATTGTGTAATACAAACAAACAACAGTCTGTCACACCTGTGCTTATGAATTTTCCTCTTTGCATATTTTGCATATTTTGCAAGTGACTGTTCTTCGAGATTAAGGCTGAAAGGCAGTAAGTTTCGGTCTCCTATCTTTAGCTCTGGAGGACCGCCACCCTTTTTACAGGGAAACATTTTTTTCTCCTGAAGTTATGCATCTGAAGCAGGCTTTCAATGAGTTTTCCAGACCTGATAATGCTCCTTAAATCCATTAATTTCGAGCATTAGTACCTGACAAACAACTGGAAAAACTAAATGTTTTAAAATAATTGTTTGTAAGAGTTTTTGAAATTCTTTGGTAAAAGTGTGTTCAGTGTCTTCGATCAAGAAATCAAGAAAATTGCACTTATATTTGTCTGATTTCTTTGTGTAAATGTTTTAGGTCCTAATAACTAAGTTTCTATTTCTATTGGAAACAATTTGCTAAATTTAACTCAAACCAGTGTTATTTTAGAGTCTTTGATATAGTATTTATTCATATTTTGAATTAGGTTTGATATTTTTCTTTACTTTTTTTCAACAAATTGTTTATTTGTATCTTTTTAGGAGCAAGTTTAAACGTACATCACATATATTTGTTCTTACATTAGTTTTTCAATTAAAATTGTAGTAGTTTTGTGTCTTTTAGTGATTTTTGCACCTCAGCAACGTTAGCTTAATATTTCATTTAAAAAAAGCGAATAATTTAATTTATATTAATTTTGTCACACATTTATAAATTTCACGATATTACTTATGCATGCAAGCTATGTTCACAACAGCATACTCATATTATGTCTGTATCATATAGTGCAAACAAGCTTTAGAAACATAAAATAGCTTTTTATTTACAGAATCCCACTCATTGTATTAAACAAACTGTACAATGCAATGTGGTCATGTGACATAATAATCGAGTACTAATACTGTCCCAGATACTGTTTTACTGTGCAGTATATTATATGTGTATTATTCAGTAATCAGAAAACTATTTGGCTACTCCTTTCCAAACAGCTAAAGTTTCGATTTCCCAGCTGTGAGCTTTTCTCTGGTCTGGAGGTGTGTCTTGAAGGAATCCTTTAAAAAGAGCTCTGTTCAGTGAACTCGGCTCACTCCAGATCAACCAGATCACTGCAAGAAAGGAGGATCAATCTTCACCATACAAGGTAGACAATTAAGATATTTCTGTTTTCCATAAGGACAATATGATGCTTAAGAATGAGACAGAAACATCAAAAATAAATGCCTCCATAATTTCATGACGGAAAATAATGTGTATTTACAGCATTCTCAAAAATGTCTTAATTTTGATGGTGCTATTTCATGAGAAAATGTAAATATGATATTCTTTTCAAAGTTTATACTGTTGAGAATATTGTTACAACTCTTTCTCAAAGTTCTAGAAAAGTTTTTTTTGAAAAGCGAGAAAGGTGGTTGTTTTGTAACCAATGGTGTTATGTTTAGTTGAAAGGTGTTTCTAAATAAATAAATGTAGCAAAATAAAACCCAAAAGTAAAATCTAAGCTTACTGTTCCCTTTAAAGCTACAATTGGTAGAACTGTATTCAACTATTTTGCATTGACAACCAAATTAAAAAAATAAATACTACATTGTAATAGAATTATATACATTAAATGAAAGACTAAGAATGTTTTCCTTTTATATTTAATATTTGTAAAAAAATATTTTTTTAACATGACCATTGAAACCTAGACAAAAAAGAGTGATTCAAAGCGGTGGAAAACATAAATGGTGACAAATTACATCATCTAAAATGCACTTTCCCTATAAACATAACTGACTGAATGTACTGCCTCGTTGTATGGTTTTACTATTATTCTAAATGTCTTCATTGTCTCTCTCTCACACAGTCGGCATCATGGTGAGCACCCTGAATGAACTGTCTCAGCTGAAATACTCCGGCTTCGGTCAGCCGTGGCCGAGACATGGCCTGAACCTGTTGTATTGGTTTGCTCATGAGTATATAGACTTTAGTAATAAAAAAATTGTCTCCATCTATAGTCCTGAAGATGGAGACTTTGGCTTCCATGAGTACCATAACAGAATTGAAGATGATGATGATCACATTGTGCCCCGTCAGAATCTCCCGTACTATGAGGTGGGCAACCTGAACTATGCAGGAGCAAACAAACTCCCAATTGACGTCAGGGCTAATTACAGCCACAGCAATCCTGACAGTAACAAGGATCGCATTATTGTGCGTCAGGACGCTGATGGCAACTTCAACAGAGTGTACGTGACTGAACACAGCGACTCGAAACGATTCGACAGCAGCAAAACCTACCGAGTGAGCCAAGGCCTCCTCGAGATCATCAAGAGCATGAGTCGAGTGCAGGATCTCCAAAAAATAGCCAACACTCGAGAAGATCACGCCAGACTCACTCAACAGAGTTATAATGTTAAAGCGACCGTGCCTGACAACAACTCCTGGTGTACCATTCTTTGAGCCATTAAAGAGTTGATGATATTAACCTGCTTTCATTATATCCATGATTATTAAATCCATGTTATTATGTAATGGGGAATTGATTAAAGCTTCTATTGGTGATGGGCAGGTTCGAATAACTGCTTCACAATGCTTCAAGACATTTATGAATCGTGCTTCGGAGTGAAGCGGAGTGTGAATCTGAATCGCTTCGCTACATCCTACTGTTTTAAAGCGTCAGTGGTTTGAGGATAGTGTTGTGTTAAATGCATTGAACGTGTTTGTAAATGATCTCCAGTCATTTTTATAATCTAAGTTAATAAAAGAATGAATTGACACGACTTTAACCAGCAGATGACATCAGCGTGAGGAGATTCCAGCACTTCGATTAATTTTGTGAAGCAATAGAGTGGTGCAACTATGATGTCACTGAGCATTTTAGCACTTCCTGTTCCATCGTCCCAGAGTCAATGGATTTTTTGAATGGGATTTTTGTTAAATCCCTAAAATAAAGTCTGTGGTTCATACAAGCTCAAGATACTTTCATGTGTTATTCTACGACATAAAACACACCAGTTACACCACACTCAATGTGCCTGGGGTACTTGTAACACTGACTCCATGTATCCTGAAAGGATCGGCAATATCATTTATTTTATTACATTTCCTGAATCCAAACAAAACAGAGCAAAATGTCCCTAAGTAATCAACCCCAATCCAAATTAAGACAAAAAACGTTAATTTTCTGGTTGTTATAGACTCATTAAGTTACACTTTTCATCTGCTCAAGCAGAGCGTTATTGTTATCTTGTGCTTTAGCATGGTATCTCTGGCTAAAACTAGCTAACGTTAAAGTTAGTGAGTCCCCAGCTTACAATTTTGAGTTCTAAGAACGTTTTAAAAACTTTTATGGTTTTGGTTATGGGAACGTTCTATATGTCCAGTTTTCTTACTGTTAGTGGAACGCTTTTTAAGGTTAAACGTTCTTTCAACTTAATTAGGAGTGCCGTTTTTTTAGTCTTGTGCCCGCAGGAACAGTTTTAATCCCAGTCATGTCTTGTCTTGTCCACGGAGACTCGTCGAGGCCGGGCGGATGGAAATGGCCTCCGCGGCCATGACTAGAGGAGCCGCCTGCCCCTCCTGTCGTAGATGTGTGAGCGGTTCCTGAGGCAACCTGAAGAGGGCCCCTGACTCCACGTCATGCCCTGTAGAGACCTCAGCTTCCGAGCTCGCCCAAGGAGGGCTTCCTGTTCCTGTGGGTTATCCTGTCCAGTCTGTATTGTCCTGTAGACTGTCTTGTTCGAGTGTGTCCTGTTTCTGTGTCTAGCCCCGGAGGGCTCCTGATACCCCTAGATGCCCCATGGACATTTTTTTGTGGGTAGAAGTGTTCCGGCTGGAGTGGCTGGGCCGAGGGACGAGGCCACAACCAAGAAGACCACCTGCCATGGCCTCCTGAGCTCCCGGCACCTCCATGGCCTCCTTTCTGTGTTTTGCTCTGGAGCCAGAGTGCCCACCCCCCCTCCCCGGTGGAACTGTTAGGCGCGGGACGCGCCTTCCGAAAGGAGGGAGTTGTCGTGTGTCATGTGTTCCCGCCTCTTGTGTCCATATTTGGTTTGTTTCCTGTCCTTGTTTAGTGTGATTATTAGTTAAGTCTGTTCCAGCTGTGTTTGTCTAATTAACCTGTGTATTTAAGTTCCTGCTTGTTTAATTTCGTGTCGTCTGGTCTACTCGTTACTCCCCGGTGTTCCTGTCTGTGTCAGCCTTGCCTTGTCCTGCCCAGCCTTGTTTGTCAACATTAAAGACTATTATTTTGAGTTTACTCCTCGTCTGCATGTTCCTGTACCCTCCTCGTGTGTGCACCGTGACAAATATATCGTTGATTAATAGAATAATATAGTTACCAGATTACGCCCAGTGCTGGGGAGTAACTAGATACATGTAACAGAATTATGTAATTTAATTACAAAATAAAAGTAATTGTAATTTACTAAGAAAAGATGTGTAATTAAATTACAGTTACTTATGAAAATGTTAAGGATTACAAAGAGGGTTACATCTGATTATTTCACACACACTCCCACATACAGATTTCATTTATTTATTTCATAAATTGCAGTGACTACTCTAAAATATGAAACACCGATGTTTCAGTAATGTATAACATGCTTATCCAATAAGTCTTCAATTTCCTATGGGTTTATGTATATGCTTTTTTAAAGATAAACTGTTTTTTTCTAAGGCATCATTAGATTCCAGTGTTTCATGTCATAGCTATGCAAATATTTGATTTCAAAATCAGTATCATAGCTATTAAAATATTTCTTGTTATGATTTTAAATCTGTATTTAACCTCAGACTGATTTTGAAGTAAGTCTGATTTTGAGGTGGCTGTGCTTCAAAGAGGACATCAGATGCCCATTTTCCACAAGTTGGTATGATTATTTAGGGTAATCTTGAAATGGTCTCGGTGGGCGTGTAAAAGAACACAGCGACTCGTTTCGGTACATATCTCTTTAAATGCTAATGAGCTCTGCCTCTCTTCTGTGGAAGAGCAAAGGCGATTTGCAGATAATCATAAAAAAATATAAAGTGGGAGACTTACTTCTTCTGGAGGTGCAGCTGGATCACGAACAATGGTTGCTGATCTATCCTTTAGTTTGAACTTTTTAACAAAACTTGCCTTCAATTGTCCCTAATTCAGAAAGCAGTCTGGAGTAAACTGATTTGCACAGCCAGAAATAAACTAATTTAGTGAAAGTGAAGTGACGTGTGGCCAAGTATGGTGACCCATACTCAGAATTTGTGCTCTGCATTTAACCCATCCAAAGTGCACACACACACACAGCAGTGAACACACACACACACACACACACACACACACACACACACACACACACACACACACACACACACACACACACACACACACACACACACACACACACACACACACACACACACACACACACACACACACACACACACACACACACACACACACACACACCGTAAACACACACCTGGAGCAGTGGGCAGCCTTCTATGCTGCGGTGCCCGGGGAGCAGTTGGGGGTTCGGTGCCTTGCACAAGGGTCTCACTTAAGTCGTGGTATTGAGGGTGGTTATTCACTACAAAATCAAAATGGCTTGATAATCGAGACTGTTTAGGCTTTTGGGGGGATTAAAAAAGGAGTTCATTTTTACCATTGTAGGGTGATTGTGTCCACACTGCAAAGACACATTTATATGCAAATGAAGATATTTTGCATCCAATGTCTCCTTTAAAAATTTTATATTATCATCTTAATTCAAGTGATGAAGGCTTTCGAAAGTCTGACAGTAATCAGTGTTGAGCACTACTGTAAGGTTAACCCTGCCTGGTTTAGATGCTTAAAAATGATTAACAGTTGAAAACATTAGACATTTAGAAAAGTAATCAAAAAGTAATCAGTTACTTTACTTTTATAAAGTAATTGAAAAGTTACACTGCTTATTACATTTTAAGTACATTTATTCATTTAGCAGACACTTTTATCCAAAGCGACTTACAGTGCATTCAGGCTATACATTTTTTGTCAGTATGTGTTTTTCCTGGGAATCGAACCCACAACCTTTGCGCTGCTAATGCAATGCTCTACCACTGAGCCACAGGAACACAGTAGGGTAGGATAACTTGTAATCTGTAACCTATTACATTTCCAAAGTAACCTTCCCAACACAGATTCACGCTCCGCCTATGCCTGTCAGTTTCTCTGCTATACATGTCCAGCCTGAAGCAGCATCAGCTTCTCTTTGCATAACTTTTCTCCTCCCACAAAAGCCGTTATCAGAGTGTGAACACTCCCATCACTTCTGCAGGATAAGGTGGACTCATGTGTTCACTTCACACAGTTGAATTTTATTGCTTTATTAGTTACAAAAGCAGGTTAAGAGCATCTATAAAGCAGTATCTTTGCCCTCACACAAGACACTGTGTAAGCTGCTGCACACGAGGAACTGCTGGATGCAACAGTTCATTACCAGATACACGGTAAGAGCACCGTCCAAATAAATAATGTATAAATTAGCTGGAATACAGCAGCCAATCTTGACTTCCTTGCTTTTACTCCAACTGCAGATTAACACTTCATCTTACTGCATGATTCTTAGACGATCGGTTTTCTATAGCGATCTTTATTATAATATTACTGTTTAAGCGATGAATGCATGCAGAGGGTCCGTTTAGGACCCAATTGACTTTATTCTGCTGTTATTGAGAGAAACTCGTCTGAGTTCAAATGAGACTAAATATTTTAGAAATGAACATTCAATGGGATTCAGATCTGTAGAAATGACTAACAGGCTTTTCGGTTCTGCAGAGTTATCAATGAGGAAATTAGCATATTTAATTGAAGTTTGACAGCTTTCAGTGCTTGTTATATCTTAATTTAGCATTTTTTCTGTACTTTTGCACTTTTGTTTGAATAAAATCAGTCTGGTTCTCTACTTGTTTCAGCATAACCGTCATGGATTACGTCATGGACACTGTGAGAACCCTGAATCATTTGTCTGATCTGAGAGAGACCAGGTTTGGTCGGCCGCCTCCCAGACACGGTCTGAACTTGTTGTGGTGGTTTGTTCATTATTGTGTTCAGATTGATTTCAATGGTCGTATGACTGCAAAGTGCAACCCTAAAAATGGAGAATTTGGCTTTCATCGGTTTTATAATTGGGACAGACTTCTTCCACACAGTGACCTGCCATACTATGAGGTGGGCAACCTGAACACCCCTGATTCACTGCCTGATTATGTGACAAAAAGATACACTGGATATTCAGACAGCAGCAACAAAGATCGCATCATTGTTTCTTATAACTCAAGGCAGAGAAGATTTATGAATGTTTATGTGACACAGCACTCAGATCAGAAACACTTTGACCAGAATCACACCTACTGCATTAGTCTTGATCTTCTGAAGGACATTCAAGGGTTGAGCCGTAAAGACTTCCTCAGCGGACGCACGAATCGTCCTGAACATATATCCATGAACATACCTCAGCCATTGCCGACAAACACCCGTCAGAGTATTAGAAATGAATTCAAACAGGACATTCAAGACTCGAGCCGTGAAGACTTCCACAGAGGACGCACGAATCCTCCTGAACATGTATCCATAAGCATGCCTCAGTCAGAGCAGCACAGCCAGACAAACACCAGTCAGAGAGAGAAATGCTGCTGGGCGCTGCTGTGCTGCAGTCTGCTGATCCTGTTGCTCGTTATTGCTGCTACTGTCTATTTATTATTGAAAATGAAAAAATAGTTTCATTAATTTTGAAACTGCATGTTGCTCTTTGTTTTCTTTAAGTCAGAAATGTAACACATTTATTAACATGTTTATTATTATGTTGAATAATATGTAATGTTGAGCATTGTATATTTTGATCATTCCTTCTCCAGCTCGGTCTGTAAAGAGTGAACCCTTCAAGAGTCAAGAGTCTACATCCATCAAGGATGTCTGCGCAAAATGCTGCAAAGAGCTGTGTTGGATGTTTTTCTTCATTTTCATTGTTTTCTTCTTGCTTTTAATAATGGCAATATAGTTTTCACGCTGTTTGTTTTTCATTTTGAAGCTGTGTATTGTATTTGTACTATTGACTCATTTGAATGAAAGGGTCTGCTAAATGATTAACTGTGTAATCTGATGTATGTAAATGTTTTTATAAATAGATGATCATCATTCTATAAATGTAAGATATAAATGTCTATTTATCACTGGATTCTTTTAATAATTTACTACAATGATGTAGCCTATATAAATATTCCAGATCGAGGGAGACAAAAGATACAACTTTGAGACTTCATCGTTTATAAAACAGAGATAAGATGTTCAATAGATCATAAACTATAAATGACATCCCATGTCGTTGATAACAATCACTGCTGTATAATAAAATAAATACTTCACATGAAACCTAAATATGAGTGAGACATTAAAGTTTAATATGAAGCAGCTTTAATGTGAATCTATTCATTATCTGTCCCATCTGCTTTAATGTGTTTCTGCAAGTTTCGCTTTCCATAGTATGAATTTATATTCATCAAAACAGAAACAGAAACAGAAACAGAAACAGAAACAGAAACAGACACACACACACACACACACACACACACACACGCACACACGCACGCACGCACGCACGCACGCACGCGCGCGCACACTTCTAACCTGTAGTACAAAGTGTTTGTTAGGGTAGTTCCTGTCATGAGTTTCGTAACATCAGCAAATATGCATTATTAATGTCACAAAAATGAGGCGGGCAGTGCAAAAAAATTTAAACACTAGCTATAACACTATAAATATACTGTGGGGTTTCGTGTGTGCGTGTGTGTGTGTGTGTGTGTGTGTGTGTGTGTGTGTGTGTGCATGTGTGTGTGTGTGTGTGTCCGTTTTCCTCGTCTGCTTTACTTTCATTTTCTTGGTTATTCCCCTTTTCCGCAGCTGTGTAAAACAAACACTCCCAGTAGTCTACCTTTATTTAAATATCATAACATTTTGAGAAAAGTAAATTAAAAAAAATATTGATGTAATAAAAGTCGAATAAAAAATAATAGGAACCGTTTTAATTTTGTACATTTTTTTATTTTTTATTTATCTATTTGTATTATTGTTGTGGTTGTTTATTTTATTTTAGCAGGTCATTTAAAAGGCTGGACTTTAACCTGAGGTTGTAATTCATTAGCCTGGTGTAGGTGTGTAGCTCCACTTGTGTTTGTCACCGCCCACAGACTGAGATATGAATATTAATAGGAGCGCGCGCGCTACACAGACGCAGATCCTTCATACGCACGAATAAGGTAGGCTACAGTATGTTTATTTGTCTGGTTTGAATAGCTTTTTGTTACTAAGACCAACTTTAATGACATTATGAGATCGTTTTAAACCTTTTCTCGGGATATTTCTGTTTAAATGTGCGTCAAACAGCTGTTCAGTAAACGTGTTGTGCTGAGAGTCAGTCTGGAGTTGATGGATGTACTGAGCGTTTAGAGAGAAACGAAACCTACGTCCGCTTGTTGCTCTCATACAACTAGTTAGGAATACGACTAGATGAAAATGGCTGTAAAATTAACGAATTAACTGACTAACAAAAATAAATAATAAGTGATCTTGGGACGGTAAACATCAAGTAAACCAAAAAAAAAAAAAAAAAAAGTACGAATACCAGTAAAACCAGACTTTTTAAATGATTAAATCGGTTTATGTTTAACTCTAAATCATAATAAATGAATGAATTATTGAATAAATAACTTGTAAAAAACACTCTCCTGGGGTTTGTTTTACATTTTCTTCTGTACCCTTCATCTGTTTATGCAATCAATAGGCTATCTGAATATAATATATATATATATATACAGAACACATTTTAAATATGTGCCAAGATGAAGGCAAACATATTAGAAATATTAAAATAACTAGTTTCTCTCAGAATGATTTTAGTGCTCTATTTTTGTAATTCTGAAATAAAAATAACAATATGTATTATTACATTATATTATAATCCATAAGCAATACATATACACAATATAATATTTTTAGATTATATATATTATTTAATAAATGTTAATAAATGAAATATACATATTACACCATCACTTGTGATATTCATTATTTGTCCTGCGATTTTGTCCTATCCTGCAGCCCAGTCCTGTTTGTTTGTTTGTTTATTTATCCCCCCCCCCCCCCGGTCTGTCTTCTAGACGCAGAATGGCCCGACCGAGAACGCTGAATGAACTGTCCCATCTGAGAGAGACCAGGTTCGGTCAGCCGTACCCCAGACATGGTCTCAGTCTGCTGTGCTGGTTTGCTCAGAAATGTGTGGAGATTGATGATGATGGCAATATGATTGCACTATGTGACCCAGAACACAGAGATTTTGGTTTCCGTCCGTTCCATAATTCAGAAGAAATTCTTCCTGATATTGACCTACAGTACTATGAAATGGGCAACCTGCATCATCCGGGTGCAATGCCTGATTATGTTACTAAGTATTACGACAGTGATGTGCGTGAGAGCAATGCTGATCGCATTGTTGTTTCGGTCGATTCAGATGACAAATGGTTTGAGAGGATTTATGTGACACATCATTTAGGAATGGGGCGCTTCGATGAGAACGCCACCTTCCGCATCAGCCAAGGCCTCATTAAGATCATTCAGAACAGAGAATGGTCAGATTTCATCGGGGAGGTGAAGATCCGGCAGCGGCGTAAGCGGCGTGGTCGTCGATGAGCTTGTGTTGTGTGCACACTCAATGCAGTCTGGATCCTGCAGACACTCATAGTTGAAATCAAACATTCCTGTTCATCCAAATAAATGCATTTAACAGCAAGTGTAAATAAAAAATGAATCTTTTCAAATAAAACAAATAATAGGATTTGGGTCATACATGGCTCATTTTGTTTTCATTAATTTGCTCTAGATGAGGAGCTTTATGATTCTACATGTATAATTAATACGATGCATTATACTCTCTGTTTACTTAAATGTTTAGTTTTAATGAATTGTCTAATTACACGGTATTAAAGGAATTGTTTACCCAAAAATAAAAATCATGTCATTATTTATATCAACTTTCAAAACCGAATGATATTTTATGTTACATAATAGGGCTCAATCGTATGACACTGGCTTGTGGGTTTATACATTTCGGTTAGATCACATGACATGTTCCTGTTGATCATCTCAATCTTATAAAGTCCAGCAGGATGATGTGTTTTTATAGGCCAACGCCCAGAGACAAGGTTCAAGGTTCAAGGTTCAAGGTTTTTTTATTTGTCACATAATAAATTATACAGGGTATAATCAAAAGTGAAATGTAGGTCAAATCAGGTCCGCTCAGTGGACAGTGCAAAAGAATAAAAAATTATATAAAAGTAACACCACACAAGAGCATATATATATAGGTAAAAAACGAAATAAAAAGTAAAATGTGCAGTAGAATAAAGAAGAGTGCAAAACAGTAAGATGTGCAAAACAAGTAGGATGTGCAAAAACAGTATATGGGACTTAATAAATAGTACTATAAACAGGAGGGATGAGAGGGATGAGAGGGATGTGCAAACGGCTTTTTTTTTTTTTTATGTTTATGTTTATGAAACAGAGTTTGTGTTAAGGAGCCTGATGGCCTGAGGGAAGAAGCTCCTCCTCAGTCTCTCAGTTTTTGCCATCATGCTCCTGAAGCGCTTGCCAGATGGCAGTAAACGGAAAAGACGGTTACCGGGGTGATTTGAGTCTTTGATGATTTTAGCAGCTCTGCTTTTGCAGCGTTTGAGGTAGATGTCCTGCAGAGAGGGGAGAGCAGACCCTGAGATGCGCTCAGCTAAGCGCACGACTCTCTGTAGAGCTTTGCAGTCCTGGTTTGTGGCATTATTATACCACTCTGAGATGCACTGAGTCAGTACGCTTTCTATGGTCCCTGAATAGAAAGTTTTCAGGATAGCTGGTGAGACCCTGAACTTCCTCAGCTGTCGCAGATGGTACAGTCTTTGCCTGGCTTTCTTAACCTGTGTTTGAATGTGTGTAGTCCATGTCAGGTCCTCGGAGATGTTTACACCGAGGTACTTGAAGCTGCTCACCCTCTCCACAGGGGTCCCACTGATCATAAGAGGAGTGTAGGGCTGCTGCTGTCTCTTCCTGAAGTCGACAATCAGCTCTTTAGTTTTGCTCTCGTTCAGAGAGAGACAGTTGTCCTGGCACCATGATGTAAGTCTCTCTACCTCGTCCAAGTATGCGGTCTCATCATCGTTGTTAATGAGGCCCAGAACCACAGTATCATCAGCAAATTTAATAATAGAAGTGGAGCTGTGAGAGGACACGCAGTCGTGTGTGTAGAGAAAGTAGAGCAGGGGGCTCAGGACACAGCCCTGTGGGGCTCCTACATTCAGGGTGATGGAGTTGGAGGTGAACTGGCCGACTTTCACCACTTGAGGTCTGGCGGTGAGGAAATCTTGAATCCAGTCACAGAGTGAAGTGTTTAGGCCGAGGTCTGAGAGTTTGACAGCTAGCTTGGTGGGGACTATAGTGTTGAAAGCTGAGCTATAGTCAATGAATAGCAGCCTGACATAGTTGCCATTTTTGCTGTCGATGTGAGTGAGGGAGGAGTGCAGTACCTGGGAGATGGCATCATCAGTAGACCTATTTGGCCGATAGGCAAACTGAAGAGGGTCCAAAGTGCAATTATAAACAAGTGAGGTCTGTGGTGAACACATGCTCAAGATATTTTTTTCTTTCATCTACATAAATAAAATACATCAGTAATACCTCCTTGTGAGTTTTTGAAAGCTTTCACTTGTCTTGAAATAGATGGTTGCTAGCATGTGGCTAAATAGGACTACAGATATGAATAGGAGCACATAGAACAGGTAAACTAATTTACTCTCTAATCGCAGTCACAGCCTCATTGTGTTTATAATTGCACTCGTTCAAGCTATTCATGTGTGAAGATTATCATGAACAAAATGTGATGCAGGCATAAACTTTTGTTGGTCACTGAATAAGAGCTTATTTCCTGCAATAATCAAATGCAAAATCCCATCTGTTTTTTGTTGATGGAACAAGGATTGCTAACTTCTGGGTTGGCCTGCAAAAATACGTCACAGCCTATTAATAGTGCAGTTATTTCAAGCATAATAGACGTACAACTAATGGGTGTTGCTATAGAATAGTTCTGGGCATTGATGCATTCAGGGTCAAATATGCATATGACACATTAGATGAATGATAATTCCTCATTCACAGAACATCGCTGTAATACTGTTGAATAATTACATATTAAGTTCATTTATTTTTGATGATGTTTTGTGACAAACTTCAACTGGTTTTGTAATCTAATCTATGCACACAAATACGATCACACACACTTTCCAGTACAGGGATGAGAATAGTTTTGTAAAGACACACCCATGGTTCTGTCAATCTGGTTCAGTCTGTTTTACTGAATATTTCCTTCTCCTCATCTTCAAAAGACACATCATCTCTGCAACAAGAGTAGCAGCTGTCAAAGAAAAAAGTACACGGTAAGGTTTAGATTGTTTTATTTCTTTTTTCTATCCATCTTCCTCTTCTAAATGTATTGCTTTATTTTAGAAAACACAATTTTAGTTTTGTCAACCAAAAGCATGGATATTTTTTGAATGTGTGTTTTCTATAAAGACATGACAAATTTTAAACAGCCATGACACTTAAAACGCCTGTATTTCTCTTCCACATGCTTTTTTCAGGGACATTCACAGGATTAGTCTTTATACAAGGTGTATTTTAACACTAGGCATATTTAAACACTCATTGATTTACATTTACTGTCTTATTAAATGTTTCATTAGTTTAAATGTAGTGTATGTCCATTCCTATTTCTTTATTTGTCTCTCACACAGTCGGCATCATGGTGAACACCCTGAATGAACTGTCTCAGCTGAAATCCTCAGGCTTCGGTCAGCCGTGGCCGAGACATGGCCTGAACCTGTTGTATTGGTTTGCTCAGGACTATATAGACTTCAGAAATGGGAAAATTGTTTCCAAATATACTCCTCAAAAAGGAAACTTTGGCTTTCACAAGTTCGAAAACAGAATTAAAGATGATGATGATCACCTCTTGCCCCGTCAGAATCTCCCGTACTATGAGGTGGGCAACCTGAACTATCCAGGAGCAGACGAACTCCCAGATTATGTCAGGGCAAATTACAGGCAGAACATTCCTGACAACAACAAGGATCGCATTATTGTGCGTCAGGACGATGATGGCAACTTCAACCGGGTGTACGTGACTGAACACAGCGACTCGAAACGATTCGACAGCAGCAAAACCTACCGAGTGAGCCAAGGCCTCCTCGAGATCATCAAGAGCATGAGTCGAGAGCAGTATCTCAAACAGACAGCCAACACTCGAGTACCGGATGTCATGTTTACTGAGCAGAGTTGTGAAGTGATTGAACCTAAAGGCAATTCCTGGTGGTGTGCCATTCTTTAAATACAAATGACCATAACATTCTCTCATTCTGTCCATGGTTGTTATATGATGATGATGATTATTATTATTATTATAATACTGCTGTATTAAAGTATCTGTTACTGTTGGGAATTTTGTTTTCACGAAGATTTGAATCGAAACCTTTGTGAATGTTTTATCATCGTTGGTATCAAACCGATCAAAGGTTAGACTATTGTTTTGAAAGCATTTTGACAACGGGCAATATAACTGATCTCGAGAAATCTCTAATAAAAGCAAGCAGATGTGCGCGGGGGGGGGGGCCTCACTTCTCGCATCACTATTATTCATGTTCTGTCTCCTATTAGAATCACACGTTTGAGATATTTGCTGATTTTCTTTCTTTTCTATATATATATATGTGTGTGGTTTCTCTGGCCTGGTTTGAAATAAAGTTACTTTGGAATCTCACACTTGAGTGATTGTTTCTTATTGTTTGTGCAAATGAATCTCTCTTTCATGCAGATACAGATACAAAGCATGTGAGGGAGACTTGGCACAGTTTTCATTCTTTGTTGAGTATCCCTAGCAGAACAAACTGTAACCCAACCATGTGCAAATGAAAGTTTAAACATCATAAAATACACTTTCCTGATTTTTGTTCATACATGAATACACTTACACATGTATATTTGGCATGTGGTCTAGTTTTTAAAGCATATTTTTGACTGCAGAGAAGGCCCTGAGATGCGTTAATAAGCAAGATGTCCAAGATTGTGTGAAAATGACAATATTGTTGTATGTTTTTAATTGTTAGATACATATTTGAAGATAATCCTCTGATGTCGAACAAACAATCTTTTGAATGCACATACAGTATGTCCTCTTCACTTTCTGTTTCCTATAGTCCGCTCTCTCTCTTCCTGTTCAACTGTGGAAGAACTAAAGTCTTTGAGCTTATCTAAGAGCTTTTAACTTGGGATTACTCATTCAATGCACAGATACATGCAATTAGTACTTAATCAACCTACTAAAAAAAACAATAGAAGCCCAATAGAAACCATCACAGAAATGCCAATGGTTTCCATTAAAATACATTATAAACCATTAGCTTTTTCCAGTAAAACTATTACAAAATTCATTTTTGTGGTGTGTTTTGGGGCATTTGTCCAATAGGATTTAACATCCCACCAATATAATCCATCACATACCAGTAGACACCATTCTAGTTTCCATTAAAACCAATACAATTCCCATTATTTACATATTCTATTGTGTTTTGGGCAGGGTTCTGTTGTTTCTTTCAACAGGGCTGACACGAACTGCTACACTAAACTCCTCTTTACACTTGGGGTGTGTTGTCACAAAAAGGCCACTATGTGTTCATTGAACTGTGCCTTTTTTCCTGGATAATAATAGTTGGATATGGCCAATAACTTAATAAATATAATTATAAATATATGCTCATCATTATATAAATGTTAGACATGATGTTGAGCTTTGCATGTTTATCACTGGTTTAAAATAAATAATGTATTACAATGATATTTATAAATATTTCAGTTGAAGGGAAGAAGAATCTAATAATAATAATAATTAATAATAAACATTAATCTGAATATTGGGGGATACGTTCCCCTCCCAGCCTCACAGTTTAAACAGTGGACTTAATGTAAACTCTCAAGAATATGTTTAATATAATAAAATATATACATTTTATCCCATGCTGATAATAGATTTTAATATGAATCATTTATAATATGAAATCTGAATATGAGTGCAATGTAGCACGGGCCCAATATACAGCATTAACTGGTTTATAATACAATATAAAGTAGCTTTAATCTAAATGTCCTCATTTTCTGTCCCATCTGCTCTAATATTTCAAGTTTCTCTTTCCATTCTGATGAGTTTTTGTTCATCAAAACACAGGTACAACCTGTAGGTCAACTAACTGGCGTTTCTATAGCATAGTTTCTGTTTAGTGACATCATCAGATATGTATTGTTGTTATCAGGACCAAAATATGCTTCATTTGTATATAGTCTATAGAATCTCTCTCTCTATCTCTCTATCTCTGTCTCTCTGTCTCTCTGTCGATATATAGCCTTGCTTCCTTCTACAGGGAAGTCAAAGTTGGTGGTTTTGGAAGGACACACACAGTATCTGGTTCAGCAGAAATCAGCTTTTCATTCTCCTCAACGCCAGAAAGAAATACATCTCTGCAATACGTGTAAGTAACAACTCGACAACGGTCAAAGAAAAAAAGATAAGGTTTAGATTGTGGTATTTCACTGCCAGTTATATATTCACTATATAATTGTGACAATATGTGACAAATAAAAATCTTGAATTTCTTTCCGCCTCTCTTGCTCATCTAAACCGGTTGGTTCTTTTACAAAAGACACACTCGGTGTCTGTTGTTTGTGAATTTCTGCTTTTGCCAAATAAAAGTGTTATTTTTTATTTTTTTATCCTCTTCCACATGCTTTTCAGGGACGTACTTTTAGAAAAGGAAATTCAAATCACATCAATCATTGCCAAAAGCTTGAAGAATACATCTTTATTCAAGTTACATTCAGAGACGTTTAACTGACCTCACTCGAGAGTCTCAGCGGACCGGTCTTTCCACTGCTGTAGAGATCTGAGTAAGTGACCAATATCTGAAGATGTGCTGTGTCAAAATAATGAAAAGAACTGCATAATTGTAGTTTTTAAAATGCTCCTTTATGGCTCTTTCTGTTTTGAGATGTTACTGTATTTTATTGTATATATCATACTAAAATGATCATTGCAATGCGCTACTGTCTTTTGTTTTTCAACAGGATTGTCCGGATCATGGTGAGAACCCTGTATAATTTGTCTGATCTGAGAGAGACCTGGTTTGGTCGGCCGCCTCCCAGACACGGTCTGAACTTGTTGTGGTGGTTTGCTAATGATTGTGTTCAGATTGACTCTAATCGACGTCTGATTGCACTGTGCAACCCTGCAAGTGGAGCTTTTGGCTTTCATCGATTCTATAATTCTGGTAGATTTCTTCCTTACAGTAAACAATACTATGAGGTGGGCAACCTGAACACCCCTGGATCACTGCCTTTTCGTCTGCCTGATTATGTCACTAAGAATTACACAAGACAGTCAGACAGCAGCAACACAGATCGCATCGTTGTTTCTTTTAACTCAAGTTGGAACAGGTTCGACAGCTTTTATGTGACACGGCACTCAGATCAGACCAACTTTGACCAGAATCACACCTACTGCATCAGCCTTGATCTTCTGAAACACATTAAAGTGTTGAACCGTGAACACTTCCACAGAGAAATGATGAATAATCAAATAATTCCTCAGGCACATAAAATCTATTTTAATCAAAATGCCAACATACGCTCACACTCCACATCACTTCATCAGTCACTGCAGGGTCAAAGGTCACACCAATCTGCCTGGGATTTCTGTGATTGCAGCGCTGAGCGGATTTGCGCACTGATTTGTGCACTGTTGCTCTTGTTTGTGTTTCTCTTTCTTTTAAAAATGAGTTATAAGTTTAATTAACTGCTGAGTGTTTTTCTAGCTAATTTTGGATTCGCAACTTTGAACACATGTAAATGTTTGACTTTATATATTTAACATGTCGTGCATCAAATATTTATTTTGAATGGTCACTGTAATTAAATATTAAACATTTAGAGGTACCAAACGTACAATTTTAAGATTTGATATTAAAGTCACCATGCAATCGTTGTGTTTTGTGTTTAACTTTGCTGTGATGTTGTGGATTATTCATCATATTTCAAACACAGAATTAATATCAAAGCTCGAAAAACCACTACTTTATTTATGTTTGTGTGATGAATACAAATTTTAACTCTTGATGATACATTTTAATATGAAGAATATATGTATTTAACATTCTGAAATGTACTCTAAATGATATTTGATATAAGTCCACTCATTAACACCTGCTCCAATGTGTTTCTCTTTCCACGCTGATGCATTTCTGTTCATCACTACAGCAACACACAAATACAAGCAGCTAGTGTGTGTAACGATAGACGTTCCTGTCATTAGTTTAATAACACGAGTGAGCACTCATTGTTATCAGTGATGCTTTCAGAGCCAAAGATCTAGCTGACGTCTGGACTACATTCAATCCAACTCTATTATCATCGTGCAGCGTACAAATACAGAGACAATGAAATGCAGCTGGCATCCTACCAGAAGTGCAAATAGCAATATGTTCATATATAATAAATTATTATGGTTCTGTACAAAAAGTGTAGAGGAAGGAAAAGTCTGATGTAGAGTAAAATGAAAGCAGCTGAGTGGATAAAAAGGAGTGCACAGTACAAGTTGGTAAAGATTTAAACCAGGTGAGGATGGTATTATATGGGATATTTTGCCCATAATGGATAGTTGTAAATTCATACAGCGTTGAAGATCATCATTTATTGTTTTGAGAAATGTGGGGAAATTAAGACTAACCAGCTCTGACAGCCTGGGGGGAACACCAATGCCTAAATATGGGATGTGACCGGTGCATAGAGGGATAGGTGATGTCTGGGATGTCATAGATGAAGATGGACTTCTTCCTGATACAAGCTTACCGTACTATGGGCAACCTGCACCATCCAGGTCTTTATGTTACTAAGTATTACCACAGCAATGCAGATAACAGCAACATCGATCGCATTGTTGATTCGGTCGCTTCAGACTGGAATCACAAATGGTTTGACAGGATTTATGAGACAACTCTTGAATGGCCTTCAATGAGACCTGCACCTACCGCATCAGCCAAGGGCTGAATCAGGATCACTCAAAGCCTGCAATGGTCAGATTTCACAGGACAAGATAAGATCAAGCAGCGCTGTAATCTACACTTTCGTTATTGCCATTGTGTTATTTGTGTTTGTGCAGTCTGGATCTAAAGACACAAGTAGTTCAAACTAAATCCAAAATAAATTCAGTGCCTTACATTTCAAGTCTTCATGGACTGTTGCTGTCTGAAATGCTGTTCTTTTGAACTTTCCAGTCATCTGTCACTCCTGAAAATAATTTGTAAAAGTATCACGGTTTCCGCAAAAATATGAAGCAGCAAAAACTGTTTTCAACAATAATCAGAAATGCTTCTTGAGCCGCAAATCAACATAGTGGAATGATTTCTGAAGATCATGTGACACAGAAGACTGATGCTGGTGTGATGGAATTTTCCTTATGGGTATTAATCAAACCGTGAAACCTATATTCAAGATGTGTGCATTATATGTTTTCTCACTCATAGTTAGAAAAGCATTCTTTGTGTGATTTACTATGGGAGAGGTAAGGAAAAGCAGAGGGTTAAAGGGTCATCATGAGGGCATTTACAACTTATAGCCTGGGGGTCAGGGGGGCATTTGCCTGCCCTGTTCTGTATAACCATTAATAGGTGAACGAACTGGCATCCCTCCTACAGGGAGGGAGAGAGAGAGGCCTTGAAGGCCGCTATAAAAACAGACCGAAACTGCTTTCTCCTTATCTCTCTTCCCTCACTGACTCAGCTCATGTGTATTGGTGACAAGGAGATCTTCTCTTGCAAGGGAATAAATACTTTTATTACAACAATTTGGACTTAGAATTGTCTCTTACTCAGTGATGATGTTTGTATGAAAGAAATTGCCACAACACTGGAAATTCAGCTTTGATCACAGGAATAAATTACATTTCTAAATATATTTTAAATTGTAATAATATTGCAATAATATTGATAGTACTGTTTTTCACTGTATGTTTGATTAAATACATACAGGCACAGAAATACAGCATCCCACAATGCAATGTGCCTAACTTTACCTTCCATGGTAATAATATCAACTGCACCACTGAACAGTTAAACTGGATAGCACTCAAAACAATGTAAGAGGAAGCCAGAATGTTTCAAAAAGATACGCCCACTTTCATTCGCTTGCATTTCCCCCCAAACAAGCTTCTCTTCTTCCTCTACTTCACTCCTGTTGTGGCGAGCAAAACAACAACACAGAAGAGATTTCTGCAACTACAGCTACACTTGATAAGAGGTACAGTAGCCTTTGGGTTTCATTCTTCTTTTTCCGTTTACACTAAAAGAGATATTTCAGTTGTAACTTGTGCTATTTGACTCTTGCAAGATCAGACACGAGTGATGCATTTTACATTTATATTTATGCATTTAGCAGACGCTTTTATCCAAAGCGACTTACAGTACATTGTCAGTATGTATGTTCCCTGGGAATTGAACCCACAACCTTTGCACTGCTAAAGCAATGCTCTACCACTGAGCCACAGGAACACAAAACAAAACACATTTGAAGTGCATACTGTCATTAGTAAGCTCTCTGTTTATAAAGTTCAGACAGTTAGAACCGGGGCTGGTCCCTCTCGGCTAGGGATGGGCGCGACATGGCAAAAACGATTTCACGATTCTTTGTCATGTTGGTTTTGCTATTTTGCCAGTTGTTTGAGCAGGGCAGCCAAACGAATTTCCCTTTTATAAAGACAAAGCCACTCAAGGTAACAAAATATTTAAAAAGTATGGTTGATATTAGGTCTACGTGGGTGAAGATAAAGGCCGTTGTCATTATTTTATCTTTGTTATTAAAGAAATTGTTGATTAGCTGAATGGCATGTCACCATATTCACCATATTAATTTGTTGAGATAGTGATCCGGACCACAAGGGCACTTTAGAGTCAGACCTCAAACGGACAGGGCTCTAGAACTTTTGGGACACCATGAATATGAACTAAAATGAGCTTTTAACATACTATCTCTGTATTTAAGTACTTGTAAGATTCTACATACACCCTGTGCTCTTCTGTATGTAGCATTACATCATGGTCAAAAGAGCGTTGTTTTCATTAGTCTTTATCCTTCACCTGAGCTGAGCTGACTGAGTACTTCCTCTACTAGCTATATAACTATGTCCATCACAATAAAGCTTTGAACCTTGAGTGAACTACATTATCTAAGTGTACTTTTTTCACCTGGGAAGGCATTGCAGAGTTTTATGTGTGTGCAGAAGTGGCTAAATTTAAATTCAAAGAGATAATGAGACTATTCTACATATCACTGTACATAATTATGCTCAAAGTAGAGAAGAAAACATGTATTAGAGCAACTTTTTAAGTAGTATGCAGGAATCAATGTTTCATCTAGCAGTTTTTTTCAAACACCTGCTTCAAAACCCAAACATTTTTATATAATTAATGCATTAATAAATATGTAATAATTAACATTTGTTTATCTTGTCATCCTTCCATCAGTATGCCACAAAAAATCACAACTATATCCCAGCTGGAAGAGTATGGATTCGGTCAGCCTTGGCCCAGACATGGACTCCAGCTCTTGTACTGGTTTGCTAAAGACTGTATTTGGGTTAATGACGATGATGAAATGTTCCTGGCGTGTAACCCGGAGAAGGAAGCCTTCGGATTTCACCTCTTTGAGAACATAAACACTAAACGTAGAGAGAATCTTCTTCCAGACGTGAAGTTTCCCTACTACATGCTGGGCAATCTGAATTCACCAGGAGCTGATATGCTGCCGAACTACGTCAAGGAACACAACACCGGCCAGCAAGATGACAGCAACACAGACCGCATCATTGTCACCGCTCACGGAGAGCAGAGGTTTGGGAAAATATACGTGACCATGCACGAAGATAAGTCACGTTTTGATCCATACGCCACATTTCATATCTCCAGGAGCCTCCTGAAGATCATCAAATCATTCCAGAATCTAGAAGACTTTCTGGATACCGTTGGGTATCAGAAGCCAGTTTACCAGATGCTTATGTTGCAGATTACCGATACAGCAGCGTATCATAATGATAAGGAAGCAACTTATGATGTTGCCGCAGATACCGATACACCACCTCAAAATTGTGTCTGTAGCTGTACCATACTCTGAAATTATTTGGGAGAAACAGTTGCAGGGAAAGTCTCTGAGATATATATACGGGCAAGGTCTTAAACTATTGCCAGCTGTAACCCGCTTAGAGGAACTAGAACATTGCTTAGTAACAGAAAGATGTGCTTATCTACAGACCTTTTTTGTGCTTTCTTTTGACTTAAAAGGTTATTTCACCCAAAAATGGAAATTCTGTCATTAATTACTCACCCTCATGTCGTTTCAAAGACGTAAAACCTTTGTTCATCTTCAGAACACAAATTAAGATATATTAATTTAATCTGAGATCTGTCTGACCCTGCATAGACCGCAATACAACTGAAATGTTCCCAAGTCCAGAAAAGTAGCAAGGAGATTTTTGTGTGAACTAACCCTTTAAACATGAATGTGATTTTTGGTCATTGAGTCGCTGTGTTACTTTCAGCTGTGAATAAAGGCAAGCAAAAGAGAAAACCGCAGTCTTGTCTGGTTGTTTGCTGTAAAAGAGCAGCACTAGATGTTTATTCAACCCTTCTGCTATAGAGACCTTATGTTAGTTGGGCAGATTGGGGGAAATCTCAGTAAGTAGGGCTTTTCACACTGGGTAAAGGAACAATTCACTATTAATTTAGAAGCGGGTTAGCACCGCTTTTAAGCCGTGTTTATGAAACCACGTTCCACAGCAGGATCACTACCGCTTTTGCACCACTAACACCGCATTTATGGCTAGACACTTAACCGACAGCCAATCGTGTGCCTCATAAAACCCTACACACATACAGTATTTACTGGTAAATTACCATTAGGGGATCATGTGTGAACAGGACCTTTTCAAAAATACAGGTAAATTCGTTCTGGCAATTTACTGGTATAAGTTGTAACATTCAACCAGTGGCAAGACAGATGCAGATGACGCATTTACTCCTATTGTGTTATTTAACTAAATATGATGTCATTTACTCAGTATGGTATTACCGTAATTAAAAATATGATGTATGGTCATGAAAGTAATATGCTGAATTATTCCAATAGATGTCCTAATACAGTGTGTGAGTCAGAGGAGATGGGCAGTACTGGCGCTTTGCATTGGATTGTACCAGTTATCTTAAAATAGCCCTATGAACTTTGGGTGATTTCCAGAATATGACAAGTTCATGTAAACAAGTTTGATGAAGGTCTCATGTGACCACCACCAAGTTCAAAACTAAAAGTAAAAAAACTAACAAAAAATGGCTGATTTGGCCAAATTCCACCATTTAAAAAAATAGAGGTGGGCTAGTAGTAAAGAATTACCAATTTTGGTTGGAAAGAAAGGTATGAAATGGATGCACAGACAGACAGAGACTCAGATGCAATGACCGTTATCTCGGATTTGTACAATAAAGTCTTATTTTGACATCAGGAGCTTCATTGACTAGATTGAATAAATCCATCACGTGCTCCACGACACAACCCTCGGTGCGGTTTACAGAAGTCAAAAATGTCTTAAATCATCTAATACGACGTCTCTGAGCCAAAAGCAGCTGCACTACAAACCAGTGCGTTCAGAGTTAAGAAAACATTATGTTCTCATAGTTTAACACTATTGTTGACCCTTAAATGGTCAATTATAAGCAGAGTGACACGTGGAGCGAGATAAACAAGGATTTCGTTTAGCTGGGTTTTAGAATGACCCAGGGTTGCCTATGTAACCCCCCGGGTCCACACTGCCACAATTCGTCGGAGCGGGTCTCTAACCCGGGATTCCGGTGCGGGAGGCGGGCGCTCTAACAAGGAATGCTAAAGGCTACAGCCTCTAGCGTCAGTCGCTAGAGCGCCTCTTTTTGAGGTCAGGAGAGTGAGGTTTACACACAGCCCTTACTGGCATAGCTACATCCGTTACACTCACCCCCCTAAACCTCACTCCCATCCGGGTCACGGCACCAATGTAACCCCCCAGGTCCACACTGCCACAACTCGTCGGAGCGGGTCTCGAACCTGGGATTCTGGTGCGGGAGGCGGGCGCTCTAACAAGTAACGCCAAAGGCTACAGCCTCTAGCGCCAGTCGCTAGAGCGCCTCTTTTTGAGGTCAGGGGAGTGAGGTTTTACACACAGCCCTTACTGGCATAACTACATCCGTTACACCTACATAGTGTGAAAAACCACAATAAGTCATAATGACTTTAAACTTATATTCAGTTCATTCAACAGTATTTGTGACAAAGTTGATTATCACAAAAATAATTACAAATAGAAATAACTTTTACAAAAAATGACTGAAAAGTAACATTTGGGTTATAAAAACGCACTTACAGTGCAAGTGAAGGTCATCTGATAATACGGCTGGAAGGATCCTCGCGTCACAAATCAGTTCGCTTCAGCACATTATGAAGAGAAAAGGAAAATGCCATTTTGTCCCCCACAATAATAGCTGCAGAGGTTTAGTATTTGTTATAACCTATTTATTGTGATAAGCCAAACTGTTTCTTCAGACCAAGCAGATAAAGTGGTCAAGAGCAAGAAGAGACAGATGATCAGAAACAAGCAGCAATATTGAATAATCTTAGATGTGTCTTTATCAAAGCTCTGACACTGTACAGAAACACTTTCAAGGTCTTAGTAAAAGGAAAACAAATGTCCTCTGTTGAAACAGTTATGACCTTGTATGAGATGATACAGCTGTTCTCTCAAAGTTACAACGTCTGCTCTGCAAAGAAATAAGACCTCCAGGACAAAAAATACAAAGCAAGTACAAAGAATGCATCACTAGAAAGGAAAACTAGATATATTAAGAATGTGATTTTTGTTTATGATGGTGGTAAACATTTTATATTTGTCACTTCTTGGAGATAAAGTTGGATGAGGACAAGTTTTCTATGGTAAGTGTTGCCACCCTTACACATGTAAAAATTGTTGTATAGGCATAAAAAAAGATTTTTACTGGAAAAAAAAATTAGTATGTAAAATACATAATGCAAAAAAGTAATGATAATTTGGGAAGTTCACTTAAAAACGCCAAGGTGTGTAAGAAACCTGCTAAGATCAAAACACCAATCTTTGTATAATAGAAAGTTTTTATTTCATGTGTATCACAGGCATCATTGTCCAGATATTTAAAATTAAAAGTGAATACCTGTTTAAACGCAGACACACTTGCACATTCACTCTTTTCAAACATATAACAAGCTGCAGTGTATAAGAAAATTAAGATATTAATGTACAGCAAAATTCTCCTCAAATCTAGGGGTCTATAAATAAGGTCGGATGTGGTCATGATGGAGCCATTTCACAGAGAAACATGGCTCTTATGCTCAGAGCTGACCCTAATGGAAGCTAAAATACATATAACCTGATCGCCTTTATTGACAAACCTATGGACAACTGTGTATTACCATTTAAACATTATTCTTATCTATTGTGACTCTTATAACGAGAAAGGAAAAGTGACCTGGCCTCACCCTCCAATACATATCACATAAAACTGCTCATTCACAAATACATTAAGAGTCAGTCTCTCAACAACGCCACATTTGAAGTCACTTCTACCTGGACAGGGCTGTGATCCTGAAAAGAAAATGAAGACAAGTCAATCTCAATAAACGTCCTAAATAACCTGATCTCTTTATTTGATCTAGGGGTGTGCGATATGACGATTATTGATCGTGGATGATAACTTATCCACGATCTGCTTTTGAAGAAATATCGTAGCATCGTGCTATTCTATCATCTGTACAATAAAGTACAATTAAAGTACAGTATATTAACTGTACAGCGCCACATACATTAACATCAGTGTTAACTCAGCGGTACAGTTATACTCACAGGACACGGCACTTATTCACAATCACAAAAGCACATTATCTGCTTTGAAGTCTTGCCGGATAGTTCACCCAAAAATTATAATTCTGTCATTATTTACTCACTTACATGTTGTCCCAAATCTGTATTAATATATTTATTGTGCTAAACAAAAAATAAGTTATTTTGAGAAACCAAACAGTAGCTGGTCCCCATTGAATTTTATAATACAACATTCAACAGAAAACGTTCACTCATTCAGGTTTAAAACAACCCGAGAGGGAGTAAATTACGGTAGAGGCTAAATATAAAACACAAACACTACGACAGAATTTTCATTTTTAGGTGAACTATTCTTTTAATGTTAATAAAACAACCAAACACAAAGAGAAAAATCACTCACTGCTCTTGACTGAAGAACTTTGATACAGTTGCTTTCATAAGAATCAATGTATATATTGATGTATATATTGTAGAAGTATATAGTGTTTCACTTTTTATCTTTGTTAATTCAATACTGCTAAATACACCTACCTGAAAAATAAAGCACTGTTTATTTTATTCGTATTATGTTTATTTGTTATGTGTACCTTTGTTCTTATTTTTTTAATAACAAAGATCAAATAATGCCAAAGATTTTTATCTTCGCTCATCTTGGCCTAAACATCTGCCATTATTTTTCTATTTTATACTTTGTGAACTTAAAAGGCTTTGAAAAAAAGAGAGAAATTAGTTTGGCTGTAACGCTCAGACAACTTGCAAAATAATAAAACCAACATGACAAAGAATCATGATAAAACTGTGATATGATATTTTTGCCATATCACCCACCCCTAATTTGATCACATCAATTTTACACTAAATACAAAAACCAAACATTCCAGGACTGATCCATATTGAATACTCATGATTATATATTTGCATAAATGCTTACTTTAATCAAGCATGCATATATTAAATATGCAAATAAATAACTAACATTTGAAATGTATATTAATGTTACTTGCTTTAAAATAAGTGAAATTTGTGCATATGTATAAATGATGTTATGACATTTTGAGCATATAGGTAAAATGTTAGATATATTGTGTATATATAAAATACAAGTAAAAAAAATTAAAATAAAATAAAATATATAAATTAAAATGCTGCTTTTTTTGTACTTTATTTTATTATTATTTGTGTGTTTTCCATTAATCTCAGCATGTTAAAAATGACAAAAACAGGAATCACAAATATACACACGTAGTTAACATTTGAAGTGGATCAAAACAACTCAAAGTTGTCCTTATACAAGAAAACATTTTAGTTTTAGGACATCTTTGATGAAAGGTTTTGATCCACTTCAAATGTTGACTACTGTATATTGCAAATATTGAATAGTTTATGAATCAGTTCTATTGTCTTATATGCATTTTAAGTCTTAGTTCTAGAGGACAAACTCACTGTAGCTTCTCCTGCAAGAGCTCGAGTCTCTGCCGGTCCACATATCGAGAGAACAGTGACACTAGGTTTGGAGGAGTAAACAGCGGTGACGAAAGTGCAGAGGACGGGACCTTCAAGAGCTCCCGCGTCACCGAGAACACCAACTCGGTCCTGGAAACAGAACAGGACAAATCGAATATTAGAACTAGATTAAAAAATATATTCATTGATATCTTGATTTTAATGGCTTCTAATTTTTACAGAATAAAATCGATTCTTAAATCCCAAGAATGGATTAGTGTAGCCTGTTTTCAGTTAATGGACTGAACATTGAAGGGCACCTTCCATCCACAAAAACAATAAATAAATACATTTTTAAAAGAAAATAATAAAAAAATTAGCTCTACGCATTGTGCTTTGATACTTTAAATATGAAATGAAGTCTCATATTTCAACTTCTGTCCATTGTATTTCAGTATTGAAACATTAAATGCCGTTTTGGCGTGGTTTAATCTGGAGTGACAGACCGCTGTAGCGCCTCAGTTCAACAGACGTGAACTGATCATCTCCTCCATTTTAATACCAGTTTCAGCACAAAATAAACTAAACATACGAAGGCAAGTTAAAAGAAAGAGTACAACTTTACAATCCGTATGCGGTCTCATGTAATCGCTCAATCAGTGTTTCAGTCCTGCAAAGAAGTCAGTATAACGGCTTGTAAACAATGTCACGTAACGTCACATTTACCTCAGAAAAAACTTCCGTGACCATAAACTCATTACTTATACTTATGCTCATATTTATCGGTTGGAACCTGAAGAACATGTAGACTCAGAAAGAGAAATGTAAATATATCTAACTAGAGTTCCTCTTAACTTGCCATATAATAGAACACAGCTTGACTAAAAGGCAATATTAAGTAGCTTCTTAAACTCTCTGTATAATGGCACAGGGATGTTTTAATAGGCAAGACATCCTGTTCTAGATTCTAGAACACCCTGTGCTCCTCTGTACCTCTTAAGGACACCGCATTAGGCCATGGGACATGTTTTCCTTAACTGGCTATACCAAGACTTTTTCTTTTATTTGTGCGGAGCTGAAAGTTTATCTTCCTCTACTACCCATTTATAATATACCCTAAAAATAAATCTTTGTAACTTAAGTGAACTACACTACTTGTGGTTAAATTCTTTATTCTAACAGTCAACTAGAAAATGAACTTTAGAGAGGGGCATTTTGCTAAATATATGCACAATATAATATATCAATTTTACTGTACTTCAATGTTTAATCAATTATCTGTACATCTGTTCTACTCTGTATATTTTACAGTATTAGTTCAGAACTTGTTTTTCCTTGAGAAAATCTGGCATGTGTACCTGATATACATTCAAAATAATCTATATTGAATCGAAAGCTTGTGAATGAGAATCAAATCGTGAAATTTGTGTCAAAACCCAGCCCTACGAATCATGAAGAAACACTGCAACACTAGCCACTTTCACACCACAACCTGTGGACTACCAAGCATGCCTGTAGGGGAAAGATAAAACACAGACAGATGCTCACCAGCGGTTATCGTCCATGAGCTGACAGATGGGATCAGAGCTCTGCATCCGCTCTCCTTCACTCAGAATCAGATAGAGCAACGTCACGCCAAACTGACAAACACAACCAGTGTTGGGGAAAGTTATTGTTAAAAGTAATGTATTACAATATTGCGTTACTCCCTAAAAAAGTAACTAATTACGTACTTTTTATGGAAAGTAATGCGTTACGTTACTTTTGCGTTACTTTCGCATTACTTTTTAAATATGAGCAGGGCTTGATTGTTTGTTTTTAATACAAGAAGTTATATTTATAGACAATGTAAAAGCCCTTTCATATAAAAAAAGTGTAAAGAATAAACCTCAGGCTGAAGGACGAGTAAATCACGTCTGTACAGAAGAACACAGGAGAAGATCAACACTCTTCAGCAATAAACAACAAAACTACGAAGCACAATTGTTAGTTTATCTAAAGTAATTTTTGCTTATTAGTATGGTTGAACTGGATCATCAAATGTCAGCAGCAAACACATTGATTAATAAAATGAGATAAGATATATTTGTGTAGTTTAACATGTTTAATTATTGCAGGTTTGCATCATATTCTGGAGTTTATATTTCACTGTTTTAATTCATTTTGATGAATACTGAATCTGTTTTTTGCGAGTGGGATGAATTAATACACATTCACATTTAGTCTAGATTATAACTACAGTAAGATCATGTTCACTCGGCGCACTGTCATCAATAAATTGAAAAAAAGTAACTAGTTATATTTTCTAGTAAATTGCGTTATCTTACTAGTTACTTGAAAAAAAGTAATATTATCACGTAACTCGCTTTACTTGTAATGCGTTACCCCCAACACTGAACACAACACATACATTACTGAATTATCATTAGATTAGTTCAACAAAAAGCAAGTGGAGACTTAGAAAAAAATAAAAAGAATTGACAGTGATACCTTATTTTGTAGCACACGGGGAAGCTGTCCTTCGCTGCCCTGCAGCTCCTGAAGGAGATCGGTGAGGGAGGTACTCGACATGGACTGGATTACTGCCGTCACTGGCTCTACCAACCAACACAGTACCTATGAGAGAGAACATGCTAATGAGAAAATTAAGCCTAAAAGCTGACTCCTTTTTCCTAGCGCACATCATAACCTACTTGTCACATCTCATTCTCTTCACTGAAAGTGTACAAAGACCCACTTATCTGTGACTGTACCTGGTCCTGCTTGTCTTTCTTGGCCAGAGCTGGAAGGTTCCTGGCTATTCCCATTACAACAGCAGCAGCTTGGGGCTGTGGCAGGAAGGGGAGGAGTCTGGAGATGAGGCGTTTCCCCTTACGCACAGACATGATCATCAAGCACTGCTCATCGCTCACTCTGCAGAAGGGTGTAAAGTAGGTCTGTTACGGTCTCAAACATTTTTTGTAAAGGGCTTTAAAATAAAATCCAACTAATTGATTAATAAAAAAAATAATCGGCCAACTAATTATCAAAATAATTTTTAGTTACAGTCTAGTCTCGTGTAGCCAGACCTTCAGATTTGTTCTGACCTTCTGAAGTGTTTCCAAATAAGTGTACCACATGCATCAGACGTTTAGCCAACGGTCCGTGGGCAAGACGTCTGAGGCTGAGACTAGTTACAGCCATACTTCTCTTCACGGTCTACATGGCATCACTAGGTTCTGTCATTCAGAGACACGGCTTTTCATATCACTGCTATGCTGATAATACTCAACTCTACCTCTTATTTCATCCTAATGATCCGACGAGAGCTACTCCCATCTCAGCTTGTCTAACAGACATTTCTAGCTGAATGAAGGACCATAACTTAACCTTGCCATGACAAAACTGCTTGTGGTTCCATCAAACCCATCGTTTCATCACAATTTCACCTTCCAGTTAGACACATCAACTATAACTCCTTCAAAAACAGCCAGAAACCTTGGAGTTATGATTGATGATCAGCTGACTTTCTCAGATTTGTAAATATTAAGCAGCAAAACGACGATTTAAATATGACTTCTGCCCGTCTCTGTTAATGTATGGCGCAGACGCGCAGGTTTGTTTACTACTCATACAATTAATCCAGAATGTGGGCACAAGATTAATATTTAACGAGCCGTAAAGAACATGGCATCAATTGATGTTTGCCTACAAAGCCACCACTGGCTCTGCACCCCTTTACCTAAATTCATTACTTCAGACTTGTATGCCTCTAGAAGCTTGCGTTCTGCAAGTGAACGACGCATTACTGTACCATCCCAAAGAGACACAAAATCACTTTCACAGACTTTCACATTAACTATTCACTCCTGGTGGTATAACCTGCCCAACTCAATCAGAGCAGCGGAGTCCATAACCATCTTCAAGAAACGGCTAAAAATACGTCTCCTCCATCTTCATTTGACCCTCTAACACTTGCACTGTCTATTCTGTTTCCATCTTAACTACTAATTTTATTTATTATAAAATTACCCTCTAGCACTAGCATTCTCGATTATATTTCTATTCCATCTACTTTTTTTGTATATTGAAAAAAAAAAAACACCTTGCATGGAGTCTATCTAACTGATACTTGTCACAGCACTTACATTATTATTGCTCTTTTGTTGATTTTGATTGCTACTATAGTCCTCAATTTAAGTCGCTTTGGATAAAAGCGTCTGTTGAATGACTTAATATAAATGTAAAAACATGATCATAAATTTATTTCTCAACTAGGTAGATTAGTCAATGTGCCTGTACTCATGGGGCTCTTCCTATCGCACTCACCGGTCGTCCCACTCTTTTTCTCGGAGGGAGTTGTAGAGCTGCAGCGTGTGGGTTTTATGCTGTTCTAGCAGGGCATCTCTTTGGTGTTCAGGGGTCTGCAAGAACTTCTTCTCAAAGTCTTGCACTTCTAATAGTAGACTGTACATCTGCATAACAAAATACACAGGTTATTACTGTATTACATATTATACTTGTTAGTATATTTCATGCAATGCATCCGGCGTAAAACATGTGCCAAATCAGTTGTGCGGATCACTCCGCTGTGGAGACCTCTGATAAAGGGAGCAAGCCAAAAGGAAGAGAGAGAGTATATTTCATCTAATACTGATGGCCCAACAATAACTTTCTGAAAACTATGTGGGCAGAAAAACATTTTTGGCAGGGAAAATAAAAATCTGAACTGACTGAGCTAGTTGAATAATCCTTAGGCTTGAGCCCAAAATTAGGATTATAAAATTTTTTTTTTTTTTTTTATCACCTTAATTAATCACCTAAATCAGAATAAAAATCATGTGGCTACAAAAGCTTAACTTCTCTCCATTCTTACCTTCTCCACAGTATAAAGGATTTGCCGTCTTTTATTCCACACTTGCTTTTCTCTTTTTTCCTGTAAAATGACAAAAGAATGAACAATGGTACAAAGAAACGGTACAGTAATAATATGCACATTTTGAATAAACCCTTTATTTATGAAGAAAACTCACAATTAACCAAAAACAGCCTCATAAGTGGTTTAAAAATAGTCTTTGTCAGGGATACTCAAATCTGGCTCGCAATATCTACTTTCCTGCAGAGTTTAGCTCTAACCGTAATCAAACACACCTGAGCATGCTAACCAATGTCTTCAGGATCATTAGAAAATCACATCTTGATGAGTTTGATCAGGATTGGAGCTAAACTCTGCTGGAAAGTGGATCTCGGGAGCCAGATTTGAGTATCACTGGTCTATGTAAAAGAGTGAGGGAATAGATTGCTGACCTCGTCATCGCTGCGAGTGGTCACCACGGCATCAATCATTTTCCTTGGATTGTTCACACTGGAGACAGTGAGTTTTCCTAACGAGCCGGCAAACTGCACTGTGAAACAAACACAATCACAAAGTATTAGACCATTTGTGTTTCATGATAAACAACAAATGGTGTGACCCAAGGAATATCTCCATTCTGTCGCGCTCCTGCACGCCTCATTTGGAACATGTGACGATGTGCTCAGCGGCTACATTAACAAACATCCTGACGCTGTCTTTATCATCCCAGGGGGCTTTAACAAAGCCAATCTCAGGCAGGTCATGCCAAACTTTCATCAACATGTATCCTCTCCAACTAGAGGACCGAATACACTGGATCATTGCTACTCTGTTTAAGAATGCCTACCATGCCCGCTCACTACCAGCTTTTGGCAAATTGGACCATGCCGCCGTATTCCTCACACTGGGACATAAACAAAAGCTTGTTCAGGGACCCCCAGTGAAGAGAGTAGTGACGTGCTGGTCCTCCCACTCAGAAGCTATGCTACAGGCGGCTCGATGACGTCGACTGGGACATTTTCCGGGAGAGTTCATCTGACGTCAGCGAGTTCACGGATGTAGCATTAAGCTTTGTAAATACACTAACCGAGCAAGCTACTGAAACAATAACTATAAGGATAATAAGGATATAAGTTCACTGACAAGCTACGTGATATCGCATTCATAATCGCAGATGAATCACATTCGATTATGAACGTGAAATTACCAAGCTTGTCAGTGATCGCATGCCATTAATTGCACAGCCCTACTTGTCCTGCACATTATTTAATTTTATTGTTTTCTATTTTTTATTCCATACCTATATTTATGTATATTCTCTTGTGTTGTATTTCATATAATTGCACTGTCCATGGAGCGGACCTGACTAACATTTCACTGCTGATTATATTCTGTATAATTGTGTTTGTGATGAATACAAATCTTGAATCTTGATTTGAACAAATAGAAATAAGACCTGATAGAAATGCACAATTAAATCGCTAACAACTAAATATTAATTTTGCTTGCAAAAAAATTATTTTAGTTATAAGAAAGCCAAGACAGGCATTTTTAATGCCATGTTGCTATGTGGTGTTTTTACCTGGCCGATAGGTGTGCTCCAGTTTAGCCACCTGAGGAGTGATGAGTTTGGTGGTGTGCTCCTTCCTGTTGTCTCTGTCCCGCTCTTGACGATTCTCCATTTTTTCATAGTAATTCTGCAAAACAAGAAATACAAACCATCATTAACCAGCAATTAAATTATCTACACACAAGTTTTTTGACAATAACTAGATGATAGACAAACTCTGACGTCTCAAGTCTTGCCTAAAAGTCTAAAATGGTCTAACTAACTTTGAAGAATAAGGTTTTCATTTGAAATGTGTCAGTTTTGGGTAAGTATGGGTAAAAGAGTGATTACCTGGTAATAGGGATGTAGCTGTATGAAAATTTCTCATGACGATTATAACGACCAAAATTATCACGGTTATCAGTATTATCACGGTATTGTTAAAATGTGCTGGAGATGTTCAACAAATACAGTTTTATTTTTCAAAAATAACACACACCAAATGAAATGACTTTGTTTGCATAATCACTAAAACAATAACATTACTAATGATGTCCGGATTTTAAAATGATACTTGACTGAAAACAGTTTAATGGCATGTTCAAATAAATCATGCAAATGTTTCAACAAAGCTTTGAAAACTTTTCATAAAAAGGTAAACCTCATTTCAGCCTTAAATAAGAAAAAGTGTTAAGTCAAACTGATAATTGATTAATAAATATTATATGTAATTGATCTGCTCCATAAATAATTCTAGATACCTTATCTGAATTGTTTAAATGTGTAGAATCCACATAAGCATGTTTTTCCTCAACCGGTCAACATTTAAAGCATGGCATGCAAATTCAGTCAATTTTTAGTCAGACAGAAACAGCACACAGGCTGAATGTAAATGTACGTTTCTGTAAATCCACTCTCTGACAGCAGGTGGCGCTTTATATGGAAACGCTGAATTACAGCGGTTTCCCGTGAACTCAGTGGACCAAGCAGTATTGTGATTAAAAACACTTTTTTCAGGTATTACATGGAGCCAAGATGAAAACAAAATGCCATCGAATCGTTTTTGAAGACAGTCAGAACCTTCAGAGGTACATTCATATAATTAATATATTAATAATTCCCTCAGCACTCTTAAAACCTCCCAGCTTTTCTGTCCTATTTTCACTCAAAACGAAACTACTCTGTTGCTCTGCGCATGCGAGACTTTTACTGAAAACTATGCTTTATGCTGGACAGTATTTCTTTATCGTGAGATGTTCAAATCATGGTAATCGAATATGGTTTTAATGATAATAAAAAAATGAAGCGGTAATACTAACCGTCGGGAATTTTATCATGATTTATCGTATGGAGCAGGAATCGTTACATCCCTACCTGGTAATAGTAGTCATCCAGATACGGATCGGTGCTTTGAAGCTGCATCATTTGGATTCTCGCTACCCATTCTTTCTCTCTTTGTGTCATCAGATTGCTGTAAGGATCTCTGTTGTTCCTGTCTCCAACACCTCTCCCTCCGATGTGATCACTGAGCATATGAGAGACACAGAAACATTTACACGAGGCATTTCAGAGAGACTTGTGGTACCCGCAAGCTAGATGGTACCCACCCCAAGCCTCTGTTCTGCATCCTCTGGTTGAGCATCCTGCGGTGCTGCGGGTGGAGGTGGGTGGTGTTGTGTCGGATGGGTGCGTGGCCAAGAGGTGGCCCATGGGGACCCATTCTAAGACCAGACTGCCCAAAGAACGGCCTGAAACCCCCGACACCTCCCTGTAATAATTGAGGAGCTAGACCACGTGGGAACTGACCAACCGGAAGAGCATAGCACAAGATAGAAAGAAAGTTTGTCATGTTTCTATGGTGAGGACATGATGAAAGCTCTAGAATCACTTTTATTAAATGCTGTATACTACTTCTACTAATACCTGAGAGTTGAGCATTTGGGCTCTCTGTATCTGAGACAGAACCGGACCAACACCAGCAGGGAATGGAGGATGAGACAATGGAGAGTTCTGAGAGAGCACAAAAAAGGTTTATCAAAATTTGTCATTTCAATACTGTTCAAACACCTTCAAAATAGACATGAAACCAGACTGTTTTTCTCCCAAAAGCAAGGCAGACATTAGATGTGCCCTAAAGAGAGCCTCCACGAGCATGAGCAAACACTTTTATCACTGTATTATAGCACCGCCGTCATGCTGCTGGAGTTGACTGATTCTGAACTGATCTGGGACTCACAGCGATGCTGAGGAAGTGGTTGGGAGACAGACGCTCAGGGAAGGGAGGCGGGTAGCGCAGTGGCATAGAGGCTCTCACGTGAATGGCTAAAGGGTGATTATTCTGAAGAAGAAAAACAAACAGTCAATGAACCACTTGAATTCAATGTAAATCACTGCATCACCCAGAAATATCAAATACAAACATATCAACACTCCTTGAGTTAATTTAGATAAAAATACTACTCTTTCAAGAACACTTTTACTTAATGTATTAAATAAATGGTTGGCTAACCGAGACTTGTGATAGCACTTTCATGTTATTGCTCTTTAGTTGGTTTTGATTGCTTCTTTTGTTCTCATTTGTAAGTTGTTTTGGATAAAAGCTTCTGCTAAATGATTAAATGCATTTAGGATGACATCTTACCTGTTGATTGTGGACATGACTCATGGGCTGTTTCGGAGGTGTTCCAATAGGTACAGCCCTTACAGGTGGACTTCCAATCACAGGTGAGCTGGAGCGAGGAGGTGGAACCCTTTCGGACAAATCTCGCCCTTCTCTGCTGAGTGCGGGAGGCCGATTAGGAAGCCCCACCTCTTTGATGATGGACATAAGCGTTTTGTCCTGAGCAGTTAATCGAGACGTTTAGAAGAGCATGGAAAAACAATCAAGCAAATTTGAGAAAGCTTTTTTTATATATACACACACAAGTGCTTTACCTCTTTTTGAGGGACTAGTCCAGAACTAAGAGGACTGAAGCCCATATTGTTCTCCCAAATACTGTGAGAGTTTATCTATTGGGGGGGAGAAAAAGGGAAATATTATTCAGAGCAGTAAGATAAATATCACAGAGACAAATCCACATTGTTTTCGTTGACATATCATAAAATAAAGCCAAGCATATTGCTAAATTTACCTGAAGGCTCCTACATATGTTTAAACGTTATTTTATCAATCTTAGTGCACACTAGATGCTTTCACATATGGCAGACCAAACATCGAACCTGCAATTCCCAAATGCTCATTGCCCTTTATTATAAAGAGGTCCAACTTGAGAGTTCCTTAAAACTAAATATAATTTTAAATTCCAAAGTATATAAAACACGCATCAAGTTCTTTGTAATTAAATATGCACCTGGCTTCAGGCCCTGTTTTTTTTATCTGTGTGATAACAAAAAAAAATGGACACGAGTAATTAGATTGTAATTGTAAAAAAGTATCTAAGAAAACCATTTTGAAATGGTATTATTTCAACAGAGATGTTTAAAACACTATCATGAGCTACTCATGTAAAACACAGTACTGCCTCAGTTTGAGATATATAACGAATATTTATTTAATTAAATTACAGTCGTCGCAATTCAATAATTAGAACATTTTTGCTTTACTTTAATTAATTGCGCAGCCTTATTTTACATGTGGCAAACATGTAACATACTTCCACACCCTTAAAATACCTGTTTGTAAAAGTTACCTGCTGCAGTCCACACCCTGATAATGGCATTTTCATGTTTACAAATAGATTTACAAACGAATCATATCAATAATGGCTCAATAAGATGGATCACACAAACCTGTGGAAGAGGAGCCGGCCCTCTGTGCATGTGATGCTGCTGTTGTTGGTAGCTCAGCAGCAGAGAAGATGGTTCAGCTAATGCCGAGGACTGAGGAGACGGACCGGACAGCATCGGAGGAAGGTGAGGAAGGTCTGACCTGGCGGTGCCCACTCCAGCAATAGCAGGATCCGAGCCCAAGATGAACCGAGTCAGCGACTCCGCCAGGTCACCGCCACCCCGTTCATCTATGTCAGGGTAAAGCCGGGAGGAAGAGGAGCGTTGAGGGAGGGCCGAAGAGAGGGCATTGCTGCCGGCAAGAGGGAGGTCAACGGAGGAGGTGTCGCCCGCTCCATGCACTCCGTCTCGTACGTGCTCATCAAGCTCAGCGAGGCGGGCGTGCTCCTCCTGCCAATCCTCATCTAGAGAGGAAAACATACGAGCTGATGTTACAATCTGATAGGCCAATGTAACAGAGACATTAAATAATATTCAGAAAATAGTGTTTTAATATAACATTACTTCAGACAAAATATATGCACATTTTACTTTTATGGCTCATTTACTATGACTCAGTGAGAACATAAAACTTAAACACTTCAATTTTATTTTAGAGGCCTAAAATTAGCAAGATGTGCAATTTGGTGCAACATGAAATAGATAGTTTCATTTCAATTTCAGAGAAATTTCCATAGCTAGTATGTTGCTTTGCAAAATACATTATGTTCTTAAAATTGTGAAATATTAATAACATAAGTTATTTTTATGTTTACTTCATAAAAAACAGAAAAGATTTTTCACAGCAAAAAGACATGTGAACAATGATCTGAAAATTGACTTTTTTACAATTGCTTTTTACTTGCTAAAACGTGCAAACTATCAATTGCATGTAATAGATTATGTATAACAGGGTTTTCAGCAGTTTTAACCATTGATCATTTAGAGGGATAAGAAATCCATGTAAAATTTATGTCCAAAATTAACAATAAACTAAATTTCTCAAGAGTGATTTTTCAAGTGGATACAAATAATACAGCTAAAATTGTAATTGTACGGATAGATACGTGTACACAGCATGTGTATAGCATCGAGATCATGTTTAAATATGAGTTCGGTTCATATTGTTCACCACGCGGTCATATTATAATGATTATATTGTGTATTTAGGTTTCGTCAAGGACTGAGGACTTCTCTTTAGATATTCACTGATCTGCCGCTTAACATCATATTGAGCAAAACCTAACACATCAGTAGGTCTACAATATTTGTCTAATATCAGTTCAGGCTTATCTCTGTGTTAGTTATAGAGGGTGACAAGCTACGGAATTAAGCTCGGTAACCTTATAATCGCTCAGAAAAATACATCGGATATCATCATTTTTTGTCTTGAATAATTAATGATCCAGCATCGTCTGTATTACATAGAAAGAATAATTTCACACTATGTATACACATACATATATATATATATACATTTATATATTTGGAAAAGAGGCAGTGGTCCAAACCACTTTGAGACAAGGGAGGGGGACTGAAAACATTTCTGAACTTAAAACGCATTTATTTTGTTTTACTACATACACAATTAAGTATATGTCCACTATATTATTTACAATACAGAGAGTCACTTGTAATGATATTTTTAGGGGGGGGGTCAACCCTCTGATGGGATTATGAATTTAATTGATTATGAATATGAATACAAGATTACATATACATCTCAATAAATAAATAACTTTATGACTGGTTTTGTGGTCCCCGGGGAAAGCAAGAGCTGATAAAATGTAGAAACTGTAACTTGAACGCAATGTAAGTCGCTTTGGATAAAAGCGTCTGCTAAATGCATAAATGTAAATGTAAATGTAAAATGTGGTCCAGGGTCACAAATGTGATACAGTAGGCTTTGTTGGGTAAATTGAGGTGTAAAGGTCCAGGTTTAAGTATAGCAGAAAAAAAAACCGTACCATTTGCCCCGGCACCGAAAGTGTCATCATTGAACTGGTCAATTTCATCTTCTTCCTCTCCCAACCCTTCCTCCTCCAGGGTGCAGTCAGCGCCAAAAGACTGCAAAACAACACAGAAGCAATATAGATTAAATATATACATTTTCAACATGTCATAAAAACTAGGGGGTCTAACTTAAGGAGGTGGAAAGATGATGCTGTAGCCACGTGCACAGGTAAAATAGTATCCGTGTGTTCCCCAAAAACTAACATGATCAATGGTAGAGGACATTCATCTTAATTATTTAAGTATTTTAACAACTAAAAAGATGCAGCACTCCTCAGAAACAGTTTATACATGTTCTCAATACGGAGTATACAATATTTAATGTTCCAGGAAAAAAATGAATCTTACAGAAACCCTTTCGCCCTGAAAACATCATTATCAGAGTGACGAGGTAAATTAAAAAAGCTTGAGAAATGAAAGTGTTTCCATCGCTCCGGTTAACGTAACGTTACTAGCACGGCCTCGCTAACATGCTAACAAGGCCAAAGGTTTAATATCACACATCTGGGCCACACTAAACTCAAAACAGCGGGTGTTAACTAAAGACAGTTGGCTGTTATAGATTTCAAGAAGCTTTTAGATCTTGTTCAATATCAGCAGCAGAGGAAACTGATGGGTTAGGCCTCACAAACCATTTTAGCTCGCTAACTGTAACGTAGTGTCGTAAAACAAAGCCGCAATTTTCCATCAAAATCCGAGAGTACATCTTCTAAACAGCACTTGTCAGATTAAATATCTTTGAAAAGAACCATTTCAACGTGTACTTTGTAAAGAAAGACAGCATTTACCTGAAAATGGAACATGTGTCTGTGTTAAAACGATCTCGTTTGATTCTGCTGCGCGAGACGCCGCGCGCGCTTGACACACGGCACAGGATTCCAGGCGCGCGAGCTTAAAGACGCACACGGCGCGAGTGCGCTAAAACACTACAGGAGACCATCATTTATAGCTTATCAAAGATTCGGAATTTTGGAATCATGTTAAACATAAAAAATGTGGGATTTTGGAAATTATTTTCAAATTCTGATATAAATCCCCTCAGGAAAAGAGCCCTGTTCACATTCCAGTGGGTTTTTGGACTAGGAAATATACCGTTGTGGTGTGAGAAAGAGGAAACTGGGAACATAGTTCAGAAAACAAAACGCTTAATGGTATTATTATAGTATCCTTCAAAGTGCTTACACGACCATGTGAATACTATGGTATATTATAATGTCATTATTCAGCATCATGGTAAATGGAAGATCAGGGAAAGTTGTCACACACTTTATTTTAGTAGTTACAACGATTTGTGTCAAAAGTGCTGGTTGTGTTTAGAATGGGTTTGAAAAAAAACTTGGATACATTTTGTGAATTCTGTTTGATCTAATAACAATTATTATTATTTGTTTGTAATAGCTGTGAAACATGTGACCACACATACATGCATTCAGACAAGAATCAGTTACTTATTGTGACAGTTTATCTCAACAATGCTATTGGGGCATGTTGTCACATGTAAAAAATATGCATATTAAGAAACAAATGTGTAACGATGTCAAATATTCTATCAGCACACTACTAAAATAATTTACAGCCATTAAACAGCTTTAACCTGTATTCGTTTTATTGTATGAATTTACATATGCAGTTTTTTTTGTTTAAAAAAATTAAATGTTTTTTTTAACTAAATGAGGTTCGGTATGTAATTTTGGCAACAGTAAAATATATTTATTCTTACCAAGATTAACATTGGGCATCCCCAAGAATATATTTTATTATGATAAAACACACACACACACACACACACACACACACCACGCACACGCACACGCACACGCACGCACACACACACACACACACGCACGCACGCACGCACGCACACACACACACACACATATTGACAGTCTCAAAACTAAATTGACAGAAAAGATAACATTTAAACAAATAAATACAAACTAAATATAATACGTGGATTATTACACTAAGAAATGTATTAAATTAACTAATTAACTAATAAGAATTCAAATACATCAACAGCTTTATGGAACTTAAAATTAGGTATTTTCTTTGAAAATTGATGAAGGTAAAATCTAGTAAGCAAAAACCTTCAATAAACGCGCAGATTGATTAGCATTTCCTTTTTGTGCGAATGACGCCATGCGCGTCTGAAATCTCGCGATAGTTTGTGGCCGGGCCCGTTTTGCGGGAACAGTGTCAACAGAAAAGCCGGGGGCCGTGAATGACGCGTGGTGTGCTTGCTCTATTTGGGCAATATTTGGAAACTTCCCAATCAAACCTATATACTTTGTCGTCTTATCGGACCCGTTTTAAACGGAATTACTCGTGTCCATAGCGAAATAACGGAATTAGCCTGCGTATCATGTTCCAAATAGAAAGCAGCATGGATCAGCAGCGGGAAGAGCCGAGCCAGCCCGACTCGGCCGGTCCAGCAGAGGTGAGCTCATCTTCCCCATTATATCCCACTCATAATTACACCCCTCTTGATCTGGTACTTTAAAACAGACCGATGGAGCTGGAAACGAAGCGACGACGACCCGCTCGAGCGCGACTCTCGAGAGCGCGGCTGAAAGTTTTTGTTAGCATGTATTGTTCCGCCTCAGATGAATAGACAAGCAGATCGGCGTCCATTTTCACACTCACAACAACATCTGATCACTTTTGAACCTGCTTAATTAGCAGATTTGTGGATGGAGTTAGACAGATGGCCGATTTGATGTGTTGTTATCGTCGAAATAAACTTTAAATGACAATCAATGGTGTTGTTATTCTGCTAACGTTACTTTCAGTGCGGTAACGTTACTTTAAATTAACCATATTTCGCTATGGCCAGGCAGATCATTTGTACGGCTTGAGCTGCAGTTATCCGTTTGTACTGTTCTTCTTGTAGACTTAATTCAAAATAAAAGTTCCGTTCTGTGGGTTTAATGTGACGCTGAGCAGGGAATTACCCGTCGGAGCGATGCGATGCCACAGAAGTCACCGCGATGACATTTATTAGACGAAATGTTACTTTAATGCCCACTGCGTTGTCGTTTAGGCGTATTTATATCAGTTTGCTGCTAGTAGCAGCTTTATTGAATTGAACTAGTACGGCTGTGAAGGTAAAGCTCCGACTGAACGTCTAGAATCGGTCGTTAAATAACTTTTGCGCAATAATCTTCAGGTTATGTATTCATAACGCGATATGATGTTTTGTTACCTAACGTGTCGATATTTTGAGGTCATTTGCATATCATTAAAATAGAATGCACGCATTTAAAATGTCTGTTTTATTTTCCTGAAAACAGATTAAAGTAATGATGTAATTTAGCGCTGGTGGGCTTATGCAAAATATTGTCCAATCTAATGCTTCATGAGTAAAATATCCCAAGCCTTCAAAGTTTGCATGCAATGAACATTCACCCGTTTTTAATGTGCATGTTGGAGATCTTATTATAAATGTCTCAGCTATGTTTGTTTTATGTTTTTTATTTATTTTTTAAATCAAAATATTGTAACTTGATTAAATGTACATCACGATACGGAATAAAAGATCTGTCTCTAGTTTCTTCACAACTTTGTCCTGTCCAAAAAACGTCCGGTATCATTAGGAAATGGAAAATAAGAAACAGTTAATCGTCATTGTCTTTCAATTATTAAAATGATCTTTCAGTTCAATTTGAAATGACACTGTTTCTCTTTAAGGATGATACTTCAGAAAACGGTCAAGATGAAGCATCGGATACAGCAATGGATAGTGAAGCGCAGTCGTCATCACCTCCCTTGGAAAAGGACAAGGACCCGCCGGGGGGGATACGAAAGAAAAAGTGGTAATGCATTTAGCCTTCCATAAAAATCAAAGTTAGTCAGGGTTATAAAATGCATATTAAGGTTATGCAATAGTGTTGATTCATTCGTAGACGTGATGTTGTGTGTATTGTTGACCTCTATTGCTTTGTTTCAACAGAAAACAGACCGGACTAACAGATTCGAGTACCTCCTGAAGCAAACTGAATTGTTTGCTCATTTCATCCAACCAGCTGCCCAGAAGACCCCAACTTCACCTCTAAAGATGAGGCCTGGCCGCCCTCGTATTAAAAAAGACGAGAAGCAGAACCTGCTCTCTGCTGGAGAGTGAGTTTTGCTCGTGCGCTGTTACAGCAGAATTACTTTCACAAGTATTTCCCATCTGTTTGCTCCATAAAGATCACGCTGCCAGCGATTATAGATGGTTGACAGCTTCATATGTGCTTAAAAGTCAATTTTCCATGGAGCAAAATAATGGGAATTTCACTTGAGGGAACACTTTTGTTTCCTAGAGGGACTAATTTCAATTTTAATGCAGTTTTATGGCAAACTATTATGCTGTTTTTCCTTATACTGAGTTCTGTCTTTTGTGTTAGTAATCATTTTTAAGTTAGTATTATTTTATGTAGTTTATGTTAGTAATATGTGTTGTATAATATTTTTATTTTGTAATTATATTAGTATTAATGTCTATTAATATATATAATCTCACATTTGTGTCCAAATTGTGCATCCCTCAAAACAATCAGAGCAAAACGTGGAGTTTTTCTCTTTTTAAATCAGTTTAAATTGTATTTTTTCCCCCATAAATCACGCAGCCCTAAGTATTGCACTTATTATCGTATCTCCAGTAGTTTAAGCTCCATGTGTTAGTAATGTCTATCAGATAATCGCTTCCTCCTGACTGATAGTGTGCTCTTTTCTTAGTAACCGCCACCGTCGGACTGAGCAGGAGGAGGATGAGGAGCTGCTGAATGAAAACAGCAAGGCCACCAGCGTTTGCACACGTTTTGATGATTCGCCTTCCTGTGAGTTACACACACATTAAAACCCTTCATCTCTTAGAACAGAATTTTTATATGAAATTAGCTCTTGGTCATTTTAAGGAAAGCTTATTGTGGCCAATGAACATTTATTAACAGATGTGAAAAATGGCAAACTGCGAGACTACCAAGTGCGTGGACTGAACTGGCTCATTTCCTTTATGAGAACGGAATCAACGGGATCCTTGCTGATGAAATGGTATGACTCCACCTGTTGATTCATTGTCCTTTTAGTAGTAAATTATGGGTGAGTCCCAATTCTCTGTCTTACCCCTTCCCCTTAGTTTTGCGCGTTCACGTGAGAGTAAGGGCTTTCCCAATTCTGGTTTTGATCGAGGGGTAGGGGTAGGAAGGGGAAGGGGTAGATACCCTTAAAACCAAGCATTTTCGCGAGCTTACTTGAAACCAAGGAGTACCCAGAACACACCGCGGCCAGATCATCCAGAGAGTATTTTCAGCTTAAATAATTTATTTTAAATGACGACAGTCTTGTTTTGTGCTCTACCCAGTTCTGTACATATATATTTGCAACCATGTTCTTAATTGAAATATTTAAAAAAATCACTTTTTCCACGCTAACGTTACATTGCTGATTTGCACAACAGTCCCGCGTTTCTCTGAATAGAGAAAACATCACTAAAACCCACGCAATCGACAAACACACACTTTTAGACGGAGAGTTTGTGATCAAACACACTTTTAGACGGAGAGTTTGTGATCAAACACACACTTTTAGACGGAGAGTTTGTGATCAAACACACACTTTTAGACGGAGAGAGTTTGTGATCAAACACACACTTTTAGACGGAGAGTTTGTGATCAAACACACTTTTAGACGGAGAGTTTGTGATCAAACACACACTTTTAGACGGAGAGTTTGTGATCAAACACACACTTTTAGACGGAGAGTTTGTGATCAAACACACACTTTAGACGGAGAGTTTGTGATCAAACACACACTTTTAGACGGAGAGTTTGTGATCAAACACACACTTTTAGACGGAGAGTTTGTGATCAAACACACACTTTTAGACGGAGAGTTTGTGATCAAACACACACTTTTAGATGGAGAGTTTGTGATCAAACACACACTTTTAGACGGAGAGTTTGTGATCAAACACACACTTTTAGACGGAGAGTTTGTGATCAACACTTGTCTCCTCTGGTGACGTAGCAGCAGCTAGCGACGATGTATGATGACGTAACCGTAACCAAGTGGCGTCTCATTTCATAGGGGTATGTTTTCACCCCTAGCGTTTACCACTCGGTTTCGAGGGACAAGAGCTAGGGGTACGACGAAGGGGAAGGGGTAAGACAGAGAAATGGGATTCAACCTAAGAAATAGTATATAATTGTTTTGCATTTAAATTGTGGATTCCAAGCCTGTTAAAGTTATGGAAACTCTCATAGTACATTTCCTTTTTATATATATATATTCCTATAATATTTCAGCACCCAGAAATTGTTTGTAATCTGTGCCCATTACAAGTGGCTCACACTTCTTGTCTTTTGTCCCGTCAGGGTCTTGGTAAGACTCTACAGACCATCTCTCTGCTGGCCTACATGAAGCATTATAGAAACATTCCTGGACCTCACATGGTTCTGGTGCCCAAATCCACCCTGTATAAACTGGATGAATGAGTTCAAGCGTTGGGTTCCCTCTTACGAGCCGTCTGCCTCATCGGTGACCGGGATGAAAGAGTAAGCAGAGATTTCCTTATTGTGAATTAGGACTTGAAGAAACCGTTTTTAAGCTATTATAAACTGCTCCTCTAATAACTCACTTCTGGTTGCAGACGGCTTTTGTCCGTGACACGCTGCTTCCAGGCGAGTGGGATGTGTGCGTGACCTCCTATGAGATGGTTATTATCGAGAGAGCCGTCTTCAAAAAGTTCAACTGGAGATACCTGGTCATTGATGAGGCTCACCGTATCAAGAATGAGAAATCAAAGGTTTGACCGCAATCGTCACAGATTGATTGTGAGTCCCTGCTTTCCTTTAGTCTAAAAGTAAATTAGTAAAATTTGTTCTCTCAGCTTTCAGAGATTGTGAGAGAGTTCAAGACCACAAATCGATTGCTGCTGACTGGAACCCCGCTACAGAACAATCTTCACGAGCTTTGGGCGCTGCTTAACTTCCTGCTGCCTGATGTCTTCAACTCCTCAGAGGTGCTGCTTCTTTCTTGCATTCTGCCACAAGGACTCTGGCATAAGCACTTGTTGTACAAGCTTTTGAAATTCCCTTTTTGCAGCTGAACCTGTTATGAATGCCTTTTTGTCTTTTCTTTTGTGCAGGATTTTGATTCCTGGTTTGACACAATAACTGTCTGGGAGACACAAAACTGGTGGAACGTCTACATACTGTGAGTGCATTTTCCTTTGACTACCATGTAGACTTTTATAGCTTGAATCAATGGGTGAATGTCAAAAGGAAGTGACTATATATTTTGGATGGAGAAATATGGTCCTAAAACAGGCTTAATTTTAATACAGTTTGAATGCTTCATTTTAAATTGTATTTTTTTTTATGTTAAATTTCAAATGTTTTTTATGTACTAAATATATATTATGTACATAAAATGTTATTAAAAAATTGAGAATATTAATACAAATATTTAAAAAGTGAGAATAGATTTAAGCAAAACTTATATTATTTTTAAAACAAAAAATATTAAAATGTATTTCAAAATTGAGAATTTAATAATAAAAATATATAATGAGTGAGAATAGATTAGCCAAAAAAAGGGCATATATATATATATATATATATGAAGAGTTAATTGGCAAAAACGGAAAACTCAATCATTTCATTTTAATTGTGCATTCCAGTTAATCTCAATCAAACTGCAGTCGGGTTATTTTGATTAGGTAAAAAAATATTGCTAACACAATAAAACTAAATGTATTGTTATTATATTAATTTATAGATCTATCGATATATATTAAACTAGGATATAACTCCTTTCTTAATGTACAGGTACTCCGTCCATTCCTGCTGAGACGTATCAAAGCCGATGTGGAGAAGTCTCTCCTCCCCAAAAGGAAATCAAGATGTATATTGGGCTCAGCAAGATGCAGAGAGAGTGGTAAATATTATTAATACTAATGTACGTCTGAAATGGGTTTCTAGGTTGGTTTACCAGGCATGTTTTAGATAAATAGGTCAAAGTATTGGTATCTGTTTTTATTTCCCTTTAGGTACACCAAGATTTTGATGAAGGACATTGACATTCTGAACTCTGCTGGTAAGACGGATAAAATGCGTCTGTTGAACGTGTTGATGCAGCTCAGGAAGTGCTGCAACACATATACTGTTATGATGACGACTCGCCCTACCACTGCCCTACACACTGACCTCACCTGGTGGTCAACAGTGGAAAGATGGCGGTACTGGACAAGCTGCTGCCGAAGCTCAAAGAGCAAGGTGACCGCTTTACTGTCCGATATACGTCACAGGGGATAACGGTACATTGTGTTGTTTCTAACATGTCTCATTGTATTTGTTCCTGCAGGTTCCCGTGTGCTGATCTTCAGTCAGATGACCCGGGTGCTGGACATTTTGGAGGATTATTGTATGTGGCGTAACTACGGTTACTGTCGTCTGGATGGACAGACTCCTCATGAGGAGCGGCAGGTGCGGCAGTGATTTCAGTTATAATTATGAATTGGCCTTCCGTCATGACTGAACAGCTCAGTAATAAATAATCTCCTCAGATCTCCATCAACACCTTCAACGAGCCCGACAGCTCCAAGTTTCTGTTCATGTTGAGCACCAGAGCAGGCGGTCTCGGTATCAATCTGGCCACAGCTGACGTCGTCATCATCTACGACTCTGACTGGAATCCTCAAGTGGATCTGCAGGCTATGGTCACTATGCGCACTGATTTTAGTTTTCTTCCACAAGTCTATTCTATGTTGTTGCTTTGATGTTTGGACGTCTGTGTAGCATATTGCTTTTCTCCCTTTGCCAGAACTGATTAAAAAGCCCTTTTCTCCACAGCAGCATCAGACCTCTGGTGGATTTGAGTTTGAATGTATTTTCTTTGTTCAGGATCGTGCCCACAGGATTGGTCAGAAGAAGCAGGTGTGCGTGTTCCGCTTTATCACCGAAAATACGGTGGAGGAAAGAATTGTGGAACGTGCCGAAATGAAGCTCCGCTTGGACTCTATTGTCATTCAACAAGGTAAGACGTGAAACAGACCCAAGCTACTTAAATAATATTTCGTTAAAAAAAAACATTTTTCAAAAATAAACGAATAAATATATTTGTAAAATATTACAACTATATTAAATGACATTTTATACAATTATTAGACACTAGTATGTATAATATTTGATAAAATATAGCTATTTTCTAAGTCATTTTCTAATTCTTGTGTATATATATAGTTAGTCACTATCTATTTATCTATACATGAATATAATATTTTATGAAGTATAATTATAATATTGTATACAATTCTTAGTAGATTTTTTCTAAAACGTTTTTCTAATTCATGTGATTGTTTGTGTGTATGTTTACTTTTATAAAATATTAAGATATTTATATAAAATAATATTCTTATAAAGTATATTATATATTTTTTATCGTTTTAAAATAACTATTAGTCAATATTTTTCAAATTAATTCGACTATTTTGATAAAAATATTATTTCTTTTAATAATAAACATAATTAATACGGTTGCTTCCCATCAGGCAGGCTGGTCGATCCAAACACGAGCAAGCTTGGCAAAGACGAGATGCTGTCCATCATTCGACATGGTGCCACTCATGTGTTCGCCTCTAAGGAGAGTGAGATTACCGATGAAGACATTGATGCCATCTTGGAGAGAGGAGAGAAGAAGGTAGGACATGAAATTACTTCACAAAGCTGAGTTTCAGTTAATTTAGAGAAATGCTCTTTATGACTTTACTAATGGTTGTTTTAGACTATGGAGATGAAGGAGAAGTTGGCCAATCTTGGAGAAAGCTCGCTGAGAAACTTCACCGTGGACACAGAGAACAGCGTGTACAACTTTGAGGGTGAAGATTACAGAGAAAAGAAAAAGGTAATGCATTACAAATCACAACAAGTACTTGTCATTATAGTGTTGGGCTGAAAATGATCTGAACTCCTCCTCTTCCTCAGGTCATCACTAACTGGATTGAGCCGCCCAAGAGAGAGCGCAAGGCCAATTACGCTGTGGATGCTTACTTCAGAGAGGCCCTGCGTGTCAGCGAGCCCAAAGCACCAAAGGTATTATTAGCCCGCGTGCTGTTGACCGTAATCTGCATTTGAATTGTAAACCCTAGAGCTGTTTTAATGGATGTTCTCCGGTTCCCTCAGGCTCCACGTCCTCCCAAACAGCCCAATGTTCAGGACTTCCAGTTCTTTCCCCTCGGCTTTTGAGCTGCTGGAGAAAGAGATCCTGTATTACAGGAAGACTATTGGCTACAAGGTGTGTCTATATTTTGAGCTTCATGTTGGCGTCCATAAAATTGACCCTTTTTATGCTATTGTTCAAAAATCTTATTTTTTTTTTGGTGTGTGTGTGTGCTTTGGTCTCAATCTCATATGCTCACTATGGCTATGTTTTTTTGATCAAAACTACAATAATACTGTGAATTGAATGCAAGTTAAAATAACTGTTTGGAAATGTGATTGTTTTATTGCTGTGTTCAATAGCTG